>WYDI02031667.1:27501-104344 GCA_009867235.2 Psittacus erithacus
CCTTAGTTACTGGACTGTTCTTATCTCAACCCATGGGAGTTACATTCTTTCCATTCTCCTCCCCATCCCTCTGGGAGTGAGGGGAAGGAAGGCGGGGGAGTGAGCAAGAGGCTGCATGGTTCTGAGTTGCAGCTGAGCTTAAGCCACGGCAGAGAGATATCCCAACATCTCACAGAATCAAGGTTTGTTTTGTTCTGTTTTGGTTAGGTATTTTTTTGCTTTTTATGGATAACTGGAGTAGTTAAAAGCTTCACCTGAGCTTAAACAGGGAAAAACTCAAGCAAAGTTCCAGCTGCATTTTATTCTGTATCTGCAAGAGAAATGTTCCAAGAAAAATGAAGAGGTGCAGAAAGCTTCTCTCACTATTGACAGTGGAAGCCTCTGAGGCATTTCAGGTGCTTTATAGCTTTCAGTTAACTCAAGCAGAGAAAATTAACAATAAAACTGTAGCATGGAAATATTTAAAGTGCCAAACTCCACACAAAAATGTACAGCATGGCATACAAGGAGCTCACATAAGGCTTCTGTTCCTGCTGCAATGGTGTGGAGAACCCCATGATGGAGCAAGGGAAGAGTGTAAGGAGTCCTCCTCTGAGAAAGAAGGAGCATCAGTGACTACATGTGATGACCTGACCGCAATTCCCATTCCTCGTCCCTCTTGTGCTGCTGGACTAAAGTTAAGTCTGGGAAGAAGGGAGCTTTGGAGGGAAGGTGTTTTTAAGATCTGGGTTTATTTCTGATCATCCTACTCTGATTTGGTAGTTAATAAATTAAATAATTTCTTTCCCAAGTCAGATCTGTTTTGCCTGTGACGGTAGTTGGTGAATGATCTCTCCTTGTCCTCATCTCAACCCAGAAGCTTTTTGGTTTATTTTCTCTACCTTATCTAGTTGAGAAGGGGAGCGATAGAGCAGCTTTGGTAGGCTTCTGGCATCCAGCCAGGGTCAACTCACCACAATCTTTTATTTGGCATGGGAGCAGATGGGTTGAACAAATCTGGAGGGAAAAGGTTCCTGGTCCCTGTTCTCCTCAGGACCGGTGTCACCAAGCACCGCTGTTTCAGGCATACTAGCACGAGTCAGAAGCCTGTTCATGCTTTCAGACCTTTAAAATCTTTATAACAGTATTAATTTCTTGTGAGTTTCCCAATAAGATAAAATATCGAGGACAAGTCAAACAGCAAAGCATGAACTGTTTTATTTCTCCCCACTTTCTATTACTAAAAGAGCATGAGAAGCACTTGAGGGCAGTTTGAGGAGTGCATCTACCATCCAATATGACAAGTAGGTTAATTGAAATGAAAGAAAATGTGACCCTTGACTACAACTGCCCCTTAAGGGTATTGAGTTTAATGTTGTTGTTATTGTGTTCTGCAACATTGTGAGGCAAAACACAGCAACGCACACTTCTCAGCACAGCAGCTATTCTTAACAAATGGAGCTGCACCAAGTGACTTGAATTAAATTTGACTAAATCTTGCCCCAAGAAATTTTCCCCTAGAAAATCCTGTAGCACTCACAAATATTTTAGGAGTGACAATGCTGGGTGTCCAGCTCAGTGGAAAAGCACACAGGTTATAAGGGAGCAATACAATATGCATCTTGCAGGCACGGGGATGTGCAGATCACCTGCCATTTCTGTCAACAGATGTGCGTGCAAAGGAATCGGCTTGGTGACTTTGTGTGAATGTTGAGGGGGAAAACAGTCATCTGTTTTCTTTTTATTCGAAGAGGGAGAAGGCTTTGTAAGAAAATGTGTGCAAATTAATGTTAAAGAATGGTGATTTTTAGTCTAATTCACTTGAATGTTCTGCTCTGTTGAATACAAGACAGTCTCTATGGAAATTCAGACCGTAAGAGTTTGGGCTACATGCATTCAAATTTGAGTTGACCTCATTACAGCTCAGTGTTAAAAGCTGTTACCAGCATGGCTTGAGCTTCTTCTTGTAAAGTGGCCCTTCAGTTTCTATGGAATCAGATTTGGAAAAGGAAAGGAGTTGTACTTACAACACTGGGATTTCCTGCATGTCTAACTGGGAAGCACATGGAGATGCCTGCAAACATGGGCCAGATTTTGCTTCCTGGCTGATGACCCTGCAGGCTGATGCCTCCTTCCCTCCCTTCTTGCCCTCATTCTGCACCAACCAGAGCTGTGCTGGCAGAGGAGGATGATGGGTGGTGGAATCCCAGTGCTGATGCCCCAAGATCTGAGAAAGCCCCATTTGTCACTAAGGACTCTTCTTGGCTGTGCATTTAAGACCACAAGGAACCAGGTCTTCACTCTGGCAGGAGCTCTTGCCTGGAAACGCCTTCCTGAGGCAAGAGTCTGGGTAAGGGCACAGCTGTGGACAAAAAGGCTGTGTGCATGGTCATAATATCCCCAGGAAAAGCCTGAACTACGGGAAATGGTAAGAAAGGCAGTGTTAGCATGAGGAAGAGAGAAAAACATGACCTGAGGAGATCCTGAAATCAGCTGGGATTTTATTTCAAGGTAAAGGCTATTTTCAGTTGAGGGATGTTATAAAAAAGTAAAGAAATAAGGTCTCAAGAGTAAACTGTGGGCAAAGGTGAAAAATACGTTTGTAAATAGAAATCAATCTACCCTACCTTTGGTTTTCTATATTATACCTGCTATAGTAATCCTTAACTGAAAATGAAAAAAAGATTGCTCGCCTCTGCACAGGAGGTACCAGAAAAAAAGCAGAAAGGAATTGTTTCTGGAATAAGCATACCCATGGAGACCTGAGAGCTGGACTTAGAAAGGGAAACACTGTTCTTGTTCCCTCTCCTTGTCACAAACAGGACATTGGCCCAAACCATAAGTTTTTATACAACTATTTGCATATTAGCTGTAGTATTTCACCTTAAATGGAGTCTGTTCCATTGGTTCAGTCATACATGTATCACTGGCTTCGCTGCGAGCAGGATTGGTACCCTGCCTCAGACTATCTGAACAATAAGCAATAAAACTGTAAGTGTTCCTTAAAACCAAATCTGTCCTATGGCATCAGAGGAAGGTTTCAAAAGTCTTCAAAAGGAGAATTATTAAATGAGATGAAAGTATTTTTCAGACTATGATAGAGGTTGACCTGTGACCTGGTGGACAGTGATTTGAATATTTTGAATTACCTGAACATTTTTTACATCCTTCCTGGATTTCTTTGGGATTCATAAATCACTTTGCTGAAGGGAGCAATTGCAGGGGAATATTAGCAAAAGCACCTAGGCACTTACTGCCTCTTGAAATCTTACCAGAGATGCCTGCCTTAAATCAACATAAGCTTTAGGGAAACAGTCCTGTGGGGGTTGGTTTTGATACCTCCATAGAGGACAGTGAATTTAAACGTATAGTCAGATAAAGTCTTCTGGTTGGTGATGTGTATTAGCTGTGTGGCCGTGTTGTAGCTGCTTGTTACTCCTTTAATCTTCCAGGTGCTGGTCACCCCTGAGGTGCACCACATCAGCTCTGTTGGTGTGGCTTTGCCTGGTCTCTCTCTACATGAGTGATTTGTTGAATCATCCTTTTTGCCTTCATCAAAACAAAACCAAAGAAATTCCCAACCCCTTTACAGTAGCAATGGGCTTTTAAATTTGAGGATTAATGACATCAGAGGAATGATTAAACCAGAAGAAATAACTCAGCAGCAATAAAAAGAGTAAAATAACGACCAAACTCGGATCACAAGTACAGCACTCAGTTTATCTTTCCAGGAGCCTTGTAGATACTACTAGTGAACGAGTTCTTGAACCAGTTTCTGCATGTGCCTTAGCAGTGGTTTGTGAATACATCTATGGGAACTTTCCTACTTCACCATCCAAGGAAGCACTTTTTTTGTTGTTTGATATTTGCACCATGCAGAGTGACTGGAAAAAACAGAGCAAAATAAGCTGAATTTTTGCAGATACATGAAGAAAGCAGAAAGGAAAGAAGTGCTGTTGTTCTTAGATAGACCTGAAATTAATAACATTGTACAGATAAAGAAATATTTGGAAACACATTAGCACAGTAATATTCCAGCTGGGACATGGAAATAACTTGTCTTGTTGGTGCTCATTTTCAGACAACAGAAATGAAATCATGTCTCCAGCACGGAAAGGTCAGCCAACAAGGTTTTGCTAAATTCATCAAACTGCGCTCCCCACTGAGTAGCCATCACTGATGTACACTAAAGTAACTAAGGGGCTGATGGTGTTTTCACCCAAACAGCATAATGTGGCCAGAATAGAGGGTGGGAAAAAAAAAAGAAAAGAAAAAAGCATTGATCTTTTCATTTCCTGTGCACTGAAGTAGGATTCCCCAGATGAAACATAGCACATTTCTGTCTTTCCTCCCCCATCATTTATCTGGCAAAAAATGCTTAATGGCTTTAGAAAGAAACTAATTTTCCAGCCAGCATCACCTGGCGGTAGCAAGATGCATGAAAGTTCTCCAAGATTTCAGTTCAGTGTTGCTGTTGAGCAATAAAATAGAAGTCTAACCTGACTCTTCTCTTGAAATGAAGAAAGAAAAAAGCAGTTGGTACAAAAATGTGTAAGGAGATCCTCACACATTTTGAAACTGGTTCAAAGCTCCAACCGTAATAGTCACAGCATCCACATATTAGATGACATACAACAGTTTTTAATTAAATTTACTTAATTTAGATATTTATCAGGCTGAATCCATCGGCATACTTTCTGCCAGCTTTTTTAAAGGTTAAATGAGCAATATGTGTAAGGAGGTCTTTAAGGGAATGCAAATTGTGTCAGCCTCTAATTATCCTGAAAGGCAGTACCGTGCTGAAGGATTTGTAGAGCGCTGGCAGATGGGAAGGTGCCTCCTGCTCACTCTGCTAACACC
This sequence comes from Psittacus erithacus, assembly GCA_009867235.2. Lineage (NCBI taxonomy): Eukaryota > Metazoa > Chordata > Aves > Psittaciformes > Psittacidae > Psittacus > Psittacus erithacus. Next base: position 32,341 of record WYDI02031667.1, read on the forward strand.
AGAGTGCAGTGTCCGACCTTCACACTGGCTGCTCCCGCCCAGGTCTGAGCCTGTGGTGCATGCTGTATAGCTGTCTGGCTTCGTGACAATAGCACATTCACATCTCCAGCCTCTCATGAATGCTGCTCTCACTGCTGCTTCCAGGGGTCTCGAAGATGCTGTGACGTAGTGGCGGAGGGAGATTTTGTTAAGTCTCATAGAAGGCACTGAGCTGAGCAAGACCTTCTGAAGTGTGGCAGAGTGGCAGCAACGAACGAGTCACGCAAGCCCAGCTTGTGCATCTCTGGAATAGCTGAAATACTTTGCTGAAGTCAGGTTCATGGGTAGAAGAGCAAGGAAAGTAATGTGCTCTTTTCATCCCTAAGCTGGACACCAATCCTCTTGTCCCTTTACATCACAGGTGCGTTCTGTGTATGCATCTACTGGGCCATTCAGCGTGGTACAGCTGCACCTCCTAAAAAGTATATGGTGAATCATGTCTTGGAAAGAACATTATCACAAGCCAGCACAAAGCAGAAGGAAATGCACTACTCTGAAAAGGGCAATTACAGTGAAACTACATATGAGAGTTGCAGATGGACACAATATGTAGTTGAATGACTAACAAGGAAACATAGTAGATGGCCTCCTAACAGCACATGGACCATATGGTATAGCAAAACTTGGGGAATCATTCTCATCAATGTGGCAGTTTTAGAAACACCAAGGTAAAAACCCACATAAGCTCTTTTGAAAATCCCACTGAGTATCTCATCTCAAGCTGACAGTTTTGTTCAAAGCTAGCATTATGGGTTCAGATATTACAGTGCTGAATATGGTGAGAATAAGATAGGATGGAACAGAAAACTTCAGTGAAAGTCCACGCAAGATGGTAGAAGTCTTAAATTCAGAATCACTGAATTCACTGTATCTGGCATCAGCACTGATTTGACGTGTGTCAAGTTATTTTCACATTAGTTTTTACTTGACACAATTTGGAGATAATACGTTGCATCTAATAACACAGAATACTTTATTACTCTGCATGCTAGAAATAATCAGCCCTGATTCTTTCTGTCAAACTCTGTTTTGCAATTGCAGAGTGGCCTTCGCCATAGATAACTCACACATGTTTAAATGTACCAGTGTTTTAATGTATCAGTGGTTCAAAACAAATACTCAGACAATTTGTACTGTCAGATACCGGGGAAGATGAAACTAGCTGTGGGAGAAATAGCGGCAAAGAATAACTGGGGGAAAAGAGGCTCAGTGGCAAGTTTTCTTTTGCATTATCCATCCACAGGTAAAAGTAGCATTATTATTTCACTAAGATTCTCAGAACTGGTGGTTGATCTGGGTCCTCCAGCAAAAAATATTTAAAGGGATGCTTGGTTGCCAGTCTGATTTAGATGTCTCTACTTGGGCATGCAAGCTAATTACTTTTGATCCTGACCATATGTCTGTCACAGACTTTAAGTGTTGCTGTTTGATGGTGGCGTTCTCAGGTTTTATTGGTAGCTACTTGTCACAAGTTGTGGCTAAAGGATGCAAACCATACCCTTGTGATGGGCTCAGCAACAGTACCAGGCATTTAGTCTCTGCTCAGTTTCTCACGTGTCTTTGACAATGTCAAAACCACTGCTCTGAAGTCTGAGGTCCTGAGCTCATTGTGCTTGTCTTATTTGATCCTGATTACTTTAAACAATCTGACAAGACACTGGGAAATGGAAACATGACATTTATTATTCTGCAGAATGAAGGATTTTATGTTCTAGCATATTTCTGGCAAAATGCAGTGAGGATATAGCAGACAGCTCTTAAGCAATATGCTAACTTATTTCTTTCTGTCCAAACCGTAAGCTATATGACAGCTGTCTTTCTAATGAGAAAAATGCAGTAATCATTACTTGTATGTAGTGGTTGGAAACAGTTTGAATTTCTGGTGAGCATAGCTCTCTGATCTGTTTTTCTTGTGGTAGTTTACATAGTGTTTCCAAAGTTTGCATTGTTAGTCATACCTATATTTAGAACTTTCATTAGTGATGACTCAAGACAAGCAGAAAAAAATAAAGAATAAAGATATGACTGTAAAAATCAGTAGCAGTGAGGAAAAAAAATGGTATCCTGAATTTCACCCTGTGGCAATGTGCATCTTAAATTCAAATTGGAATTAATTTAAGCAGTCAAAAATGTTTTTGAAATAATTGACAGTGCAGAGAAACTAATTTATAAGCTGATTTTTATACACTGATATTTGCTTTAATTGCTGTAAGTGCTTTCTTTCTCTGATTAAAAAGGAGCTAGGGTAACTTAAGGCAAATGTATTCAGTTACTTACTTTAAGTAAAGAGCTCTGATTGTATTTGCCAGGTAGAAGGGAGAGATGGGATGCTGGTTCAACTTTTCATCAGAAAAGGGACAGTAAATCAAGTCAGGTTTTGCTGAATTATTAGGAGGGTTTCAGGACAGACAGCATGCATATAGGAACTCGGGTATATTCTTGTCCTCTCTTCTCCTGAATGCTCCTGACAGTGGCCTTTTGACGTTGGAGTATGAAGTCCAGGAAGCTTCATCCTAACTGTGGTCTTAGCCACTGCAGTCGTGGATAATGCAACACTGTTCAATTTGAACGCGCTTATACATATGGATTTATACAGTGATGGTAAAGAAACTGCAGGCAGCATGGCTTGTCCGGGTTTGCTTCACCTGAGCCCTAGTTCACTGGGTGAAATTCAGTGCCCCTTCTAGAAAACTGCTTGTGCTCATTTTTGCTTTCCCTTGCCTGGCTTGAACAGCATCCTGGTCTTCCAGAGCGATGGTCTCCCTGTGGTCACACTGGCTCTCCTCTCAAAAGCTGTACAGATTAAGAAAACATGGGTGGTTTAAGAAAAGATTGCAAAGATCTCTCCTACAGCCTCATAGTCTTTATGCAGCCACTTGGATCTTTTGTCTTCTGTGGTATTTCATATCAATAAAGTATACAGAGTAGGTTTTTGTATGGAAACAAGTAAACTTTGAAGAGAATTATTGCAAAAGGAAGGGAACAGGAAAGAAGAGGAAAGGAAAACACTGTGAAAAATACTGTTTTATTTGCCTGTGTCTTAGGACCATCATGGATAAATTCTGGTTAGTAATGTGGATTATGTAAGACATTGGCCTAATTCTGCCCTCATTCTTATTCCATGAAATAGGGAATTTTTCCTAAAAAAAAAGAACACCCCAATTTCTTCACTATTTTGAAGATGAGATGTTTCCCAAGATCAGTTCAATCACTTTGGTACTGCAAGGTCACTCCTTGACATGTTTCACAAGAAAAGATTAATGTACAGTTGGTGTAAATTAGTGCAGCTTCAGTGAAGTCAATTGAATTACTCTTCCTCAGTTCCGGTCTTGTAGTCAGATTGCTTCTGGAATGTGAAGTGTATCTTGTCTACTACCAGCGGAGAAGCTAATTTAATCTTTCTAGGTGATAAAGAAGAGAGTCCTAGCCTTTCTTTCAAAAGGTAAGAAAATGAATATGCTTTTTGGAAGAACACTGAGGAACATTCAAATGCAAATAAAGTCTTGCAGAAAATGTCACATCAGTGCTATAAGGAAAAAAAATGTTTCTACTCAGAGAATTGATACCCCACGAATACATAAGAGGGACTGGAGGTAATGGGGCTGGAGGTGGTGGCCAGCTGCAAGGCAATGCTATCTGGCTGCACTTGACAGAGAAGAGATGCAACAGGGGCCATTGACTTCAGTCTGGGAAGAGTGGGAAGGAGGACCTCAGCCCATCACTGGCATGATCACTGATGTGCTGGTGCACAATGGTGCAAGACCCAGTTGCCTTTTTTTGACCCAGGAAAGTATATTTAGAAGGCCATTCTCTCAGCCTCAGTGGTGATCTGCTCATGTGGCTAGTTCAGTTTTCAGCCACTCTTCTCATAGATGGGAACACTGAGTAGACTTGCAAAAACTCACAGTTTGCATTAGGTGTTTGAAAATTACCCTCTGCAGGTATGGCCCTTTACTGAAATATCTCTGTAGCATATGTATTAAGAACCTGGAGATAGGTGTAGTCATTATCTATCTACCCATTAGCAAATTCAGCATTGAAAGGGGACCAAAAGGCTACGTATGTATATGCACACAAATCCAGACACATATGGATGGTGTATAGCTGGAAAATCTCAGCTTTGGATGTATTTTGCTATTCTAATGGGAAAATGACCATCCTGGGGCACATGAGTATACTTCCCAGAATATTTTCCAGATCAGCTCAGTTTTCCTGAGTGTTCGGCTTTAGCATAATATCAGAGTTACTCACCAAGTTGGGAGGGCTGTGTGGAAGCAACATACAAGGAAAATATTTTACCTTGCATTAAAAATAACAATGTTGTCTGGAGATTATGAATTATTTCTGATAGCCCCTCGTTATAATTCAGTATATAACTTCAGGAAGAAGAGAAAATAAGAGCATTTGCTTGCATTTTGGAAAGGCTTTAAGACTACCACATTATATTGCCTTTGCCAGGAAAGGGTAAGCAGAATAAGAAAGCAAAGAGAAGAAGATGCTAGATATTATTCCCTAACATCTAACCCATCTGCAGGAAACACAGAGTGGGCCAAGGCGGTGCTTGGTTTTTTTCATGAAGAAAAATCTTGCTACTGTGAATTAGATCCAAATGCCTGTGTTTTGATATGACATGTTGCCATTTAACAAAGGAAAGAGGTTTGTGAAATCTGCTCCCAAAGAACTAATTCTGAACAGGAATTTAATGCAGATACCAAAGCTGCTTCAGAATGCTTACAGTCTGAAGTATTTATTTTTTGTGAAGCCATTGTAGGGTGTTGCAAATGCTGATGAATTTCAGATTTTGATTTTGAGATCCAGGCACTGACTAATAAAATAGATAACAGCTGTCCATGTAAGCATGCAGACTACCATTACCATTCATTTGTTTCTTCAAGGTGGAAGAATTCTCCCAGTAAGTTTCAAAAATATCTTTAAAATCTCTTCCACAGACAGAAAAGAATTACTTTCCTGTTGATATTCTGGGGGTTTTGCCATCACAATGGCAACTCGCTCAAATCTTCTCTGTTTACTTGCAGAAGAACAAGGTTTCTAACTGCCAGCCTGCATAGGGAAGAAGCTGATGACAGTGGGAGATTGCCTGGGTCACCCTTGGGGTCCATGGCACATGTGACAGCTGTAAAATGCCCCAGCATAAAGCAAGAAGATCAATTTCTCAGTTCATTTTTTTAGCAACTTCTCCAAGTCCTGCCCTTGTATTTCTGTTTTATGCTGTTTCTATGCAACACAGAATTCAACAGCCTAGAAAGATGTTGCTGTCAAAATGCCGTCCCCTTTTTCTGCAAAGCTGCTGGGTCAAGGTCTTTTACTCAGCTAGCGGTGACTATGTTTATTCACAGATATTAAAGAGATCCTTCCTTTGAAGGAAATCCTTCTGTTGAGCTGCTTCTCATTTAGTGATTTTTAATTTCAAATGTTTTTTCATGTTTACTTCTATTTCAAAGTCTCATTGTCTGGTTTAACCCCACTCCATGTGCCAAAATGTCACCTTGCACTGCTCTGCTAAAAGAAAGGGTGAAAACCCAAACTTACCCTGTGCTGAGGGTGTCTGAGTGTGTCCTTCTCAACAACAGGGAAAAGACCCCATCAAAGTAAATCGTGCAAATTACCAGCAGCACTACCCTTGATAGACTTACAGAGTCTGTTTAGTCTTCAATTGACCAGTTTACCTCAGAGTACATACAAATATGTGCCAGGATACCAAGAGGGACTTGAAAGCCAGACGACTAAATTCTCCCTCAGAATAAAGAAAATAAAAAGGCACAAAATTAGCCTCCCAAAAGAGACAGAAAACTGTATCATGCCTCAAAAGATATTAAATGTTTAAAGAAGCCGCGTCAACCTGCGTGGGCTCCTGAGGATATCAAGAGCTATCTGTTCCTCCTGAGGATGCCTCTAGGACTGGATCAGAGCCACCATATCAGGCTACACAACAGGCATGCTGGCTTTCAGGGCCCTGCCTGCCAGACACCTCAGCAGACAGATGCTGCCCAGTGGTGCCTTTGCATTGTGAATCACCCTATGACATGACCCAACATAAAAAGCAAGCCCCCTCTTCTCCCATAAAGAAGTGCAATGTGGGAGGGAAGTGTGATGGTTAGACACTGGGGCCATGAAAACATGAACAAATCCCATCCTCCTTTTCCCAGCCTGATTCTAGCACATCCCCTCAACTGGGAAGTTATAGGGTGAAAGACCCAGACAGAAACAATGTCTCTGGGCACCATTACAGTAGCTCTACAGCTGCTTTCCATTAACTAGGTTGGATATAAGCTGGCAGGCAGTGAGATGTGAAATAGAGACTTATATGTTAGCCAGCTCTGTCATGCAGCTACTCTGTGTTGCAATTAGCTTTTCTCTTTAAAATCCTTCCAGGCTCTGCCGGGGCAGAAGGCAAGCCACTGTGCTGCAGCATGCAGCTGCTGGGGTGGTTTTGGAATGTGTCGTGTCCCAGAGATGAGGTCTGTGGGAAACACCCTTAAAAATCCCATGTTTTTCAACACAACGGAGCTGAGATATCAAGCCACAAAAGAAAGGCTCTGCTGTCATTGCTCACACACTGCTGCGACTCTGCTCAGTACAGTGAGGACAGCGTTCTTTGCTTGCTCTCCGAGATAGGGTGTCCGTCTGTGAGTGCGTAATCTTTACTCAGTGCCTGGTACAGCTGAATCAAACTGCAACCATGTCTTCCCACTGCATCTCCACAGGTTGGTAGCCACAGACCTTGATTTCTAATGCAATGAGGCATTGCTAATTAGGATGACTTACTTCTCTTTAGCTTAATAAAACCAAGCTCCATCCACAAATGAGGCTGAAAGAAGCCCAATTTAAAGGAGGAGGAGGGAATTCCTAAACTGGATCTTAGTATATTCAGTGGAAAAAAAAAACCAAACAAACAACAAAAACCTAATATAAATCCCACATAATTAAACCCTACAAATCGAAATATTTTGAAGGGTTTTCATATTTATGGAGTTGAAGCCCCTTCAGTAAACCAAGAGGATAACATCTCCCATTCTTAAAACTTCTATCCATTCAGCATGTGTCATCGCAGATCCAGGAATCGGCTAATTAAAATTGTTTTGTTGCTAAAGACAGTGCATCTTCTTCCACTGAAGAGTTCAAACTACAGCCTTCTTCTTGATCTGCTGTGAGATTTCTTAATCTCTAAATTAGAAGAAAAGCACAGGGCCTTTCAATGCCTGTAAGAATTTGAGCTCATTAATGCAAAAAAAAAAAAAAAAAGGAAAAAGAGAAGGATTTCTATTATAGCTGTTCTTTAATTATGGAACAGCATGTGCAAGAAGACTCTTTACTCACAACTGTGTCTTCGATTCTATTACACATTTTAGCGGAGAATGCCTGTAATAGAAAAACAGCAATAGACCGTGGAAATTGTCCAGAGCCCTGCTCTCCTAGGGAAAAGATGCCAATGGTATTTTTGTACTGCTACTCCTCAGCAGCCTCTTTGCACTTTCCTCCGGGTTACATGCACAGCATGACTCACTGCCTGATGGTTTCATTGAAACAGAAAAATATAGACTCAGTAATGACTGCATTCAATCATAAACTACAATCAATACAGCAGAGTTTAAATGTTCTGTGCCCTGGCACGCCACTACAGGGTTCCCCCCCACCCCAGCCCATGTTATTCCCCAAAGAAATGATTTTTCATTTCTAAAAGAGAGCAGTTGTTCCAAGTGTTCTAGCAGATGTTGTTGAGCCTCTCAGAACAAAATATGTAGGTCAGAGCAGGAGGCATTCATTATTTTCTTTGATGTACCTTCATGTCAGTCCTTCTTTGGATGGAAAAGCCACTTTACAATACTTACTGACTGCCTCGCGGGAGTCGCACTGGAGGAGCCTTATAGCAGCATATCCTCCCCCAAGCTCCCCAGGTTCATCTGAGGGCATCAGGTGGACAGGGATATTTGTGTCCAAACCGCAGACTCTGTGGCCTTTTATTTATGGACACCAGGATATAAATTGCAACCTAGTCCTCAAGTGGAGATAATTATCTCAACAAAATCTTTCATTGTGTACATCACAACACCATTGCAGAGTCTGGCAAATTCAGAGGCTCTGATGAGAAGCAGCTTCCAGGAGACACGGCGAGACTGAAAGTAGGATGGGGTGGGGGAAGGATATGGTCAGGATACAGGGAGCCTCTCCAGGAAAAATAATAAACATGACTTTTGGCCTTTAGAGACATCATGAGTCTTGGTGCTAATTGCGATTCCCTGAGGGAAATATCCTCTCTTCAGTGCCAGTAAAAAGACCGGTTTGGTGTTAAGGATTACTTGCTCTTTTGCAGTATATTCACAGGAGAGATGTTGTTTCTGCCCCTCAATTCTGATGCTGCAACAAAGACCACTACTGTGGTATCTCCTTCCCATCACAGGGCAGAAGACATCCCAACACACATCCCAGCAAACTTTTTAATAACCTAGAAGCTAATAAAAAAAAAAACAACAAAAGAAGGTTTTCTCTTTTCCTTTTAGCTGTGGTAACTGTCTGAAGATGAAAAATATCTCCCAGAAGGCTGGTATAAAATGAAATCATGGCAACAAACCCTAAATAAAGGTTGCAATTCAACATGTCCTCTGATGTGCTTGTAATGCACAGTAAGTGACAGCTGAATAAATTAAACCTCTGGAGCGCCATCATAACCATCAGGTTAAAAGTCTTATTAGGTCATTTTAGCTCAAAGTTCTGATTCATTCTTTTTTACCGCCTTAAATCTGGGAGTTCATAGACTGTATGCCACTCACATTAGAGCTGGAAAAGGACTAGTGTAACTTTCTAAAAAACAGCCTCCTTTTTTGTCTCTGTCATAAACCAGTGTTCCTAGTCTCATTCAGCTGCCTGTCTCCCTTTCTTCCTCTCCCCCCATTTCCTCCTCCCACTCGTTAGTCTGTTCAGCACCTTTGGTGAGTCACACAGAGCAGGCTGACAAGTGAAGTCAAGTTCGACTTCATATAAAGTTCCTGCAGAGCCCTTCTGCTGTGCAGTTTGCTGAGCGCCGCTCCAGCTCCTTCTCCGTCTTCCAAACCCAGGCTGCAATGGACTATCACTTCTGAGGATGCGCATTTGGACCATGAGTCCTTGGCTACACCTGGAAATCTGTGTTGTAGGCATTTCTGTCAGTCAAACAGCTCACACAGGAGACTGTAGGTGCAAATCTGGAATTTACAGCACTTGCAAAAAGGCTGCAAGCCTGAGCCTTGAATTATGTCATGCTAATTCAAGCCTGAGGGAAGAAAAGAATAGTCCCAGTATTGGCTAACTCTGTCTCCTGTCTCTCCCTGCCACTGAATATGTCACCCTTAAAGTTTCTGAAATGGATCTTGCCTCATCACATGAAGTGTCTGCAGAGGCCATGATATTTAGCTCGTGATAGCTTACTGTACAACAGCTCCTGAAGCAAAGATTAAGAGCTGTATTCACTGACCCCATTCCAGAAAGGTCTATAAGCATGCTCCTAAACTTAAACAGTGATCGCTGAAAAACCCCCAAAGGCTATTCTGATCGATGCACTAACAGGGACGAGGTTTATGGAAGTTTTACTAGTTAAATAGAACTTTCTAGAACCTGATTTTGGTGTATCATGCAGATGCTGTATTTTTACTGCCTGGCTGAGATTTTGTGATGTCTCAGCAATAGTTGCCTGCCACAGAAGAGGTACCCAGACTGCCCAGCCTGGTAACAAAGCACTTGATTCTGTCAGTAGGGAGGGTAAATGGGGCAGAGAGGCGCTCCAGAAATCTTTTCTGCTGAGGATAGAGTTGCTGAGACACCGGTGGTGCTCTGGAGATCCCTCCTTTATAGCTTGGGGGCCCAGTTCTTGACCAATAACCAGCTCCTTGGGCCTTGCAGGACCAGGATCATGAAGTTCCCTTTTGCCTTAAAGGTACTGCCAAGCATTATTGCTGTCATGTGCCTCTCTCTGAGCAGCACAATGGTGAGCTTGTGCTCATGAGAAGCCTTTATGCTTTTTCCAGCCTGAGGAGGTGGTGGGATGAGCTGAACAGGTATACAGGGGCTGGGCTTCTCAGGCACAGCCACTCTCCCTCATTGCATATCTTCTAGGAGCTGGGAGGTACAATAGGCTCTTAGCTGGGAGGTTCTTGCTCTTTGCTTCATGCTTTTCTTATGCAACTGTTAGGGAAAATCAGAAGCAGGGTTGGGAGTGAGTCTGTGACCATCTTTCTTCCCCCTTTTTATGTAGCAGCCGATGCACAAGCTTCATGCAGCACAGAGTTTTCCTACTGTGTTTGCTCTGTTTCCTCTTTAGCCTGGTGGAAAGCCTGTGTAGCCTCAATTGGTGGATTTAAACCTTTGTTCTAGGGAAAATGTGTTACCTGGGACTTTCCCTGGGTGTTTATTAAGCAGACAGTGTCCCTTGCCACTGCAGCTCTTCATGCTGATCTCTTTGCATGTGCTGTGGGCTTGGGTGCCATCACCTTTTGGTAGCAGGTGCTACCCAGTCTACAGCAACAGAGGAGGTGCCTACTGGGATTTTGGGGCTTTCTGAACAAGCGCCTGAATAGTGCCTCATTCCCAACAGAGGTGGTAAGGAAGTGGCCTGGATCTTGCCATTAGTGCTCAAGTCTTAAACAAATCTAACTCTATTCCAGCTGTTACAGAAATGGCAATAAATCTTCATTACACTTTTAGTACATTAGCGATTTTACAAGTCCTATAGATGCAGCTATTGACAAGGCTTAGAGAACTTTAAATATCCTTCTTTTTCCAGAGCCTGGTGAAAGCTGGGCTTGTTACGAGGGGAAGAATTTTTTAAGTCTGGGATTGATTATCACTTGTTCTTTTATGTATGCTAAAGTATTAGGTTAGTTCTGAAAGAAGCATAAATTACCGAAACCAAACTGTTGAGTTAATAAGAATGATATTTTCAAACTCTTATGGTTCCATTTTAAGTTCCTGTGGTATTAATGCAGCAGAATAACTTACTGCAACTGAAATGCACTGCATTCAGGGCTAAATTATGCTAAAATAGGTCAAGCAGCAGTGAAGGCAGTTATTTTGACTTGAACTAGGGTTAACAAGATGCATGTAACAAATGCCTCAGGAGAACAATCACAAGCACTTGCTGCACATGATACCGCAGCAGGATACCCATAGCTTCAGGTTCCAGCTAAATGGCATCATGGTGTGCTCTTTCGGGCAAGAAAATAGTTTTACAATTGTTTGAATATGATCCCCTCAGTTTATGTGATGTAACCTGACGGTTCACTGAAGCCTATGCAACTTCTACATACTCAACTAGGCTGTTTTTAACATAAAGCAGAGGGAGAGCAAAGAAGTAATTAATGAAAGAGCTGATACCTTCTGAGACTTCTGGCATGACAGCATGCTCAGCTGCCTTTCCACTTGTTTCTGAATAAAGAAAGAAGAAGTCAGGATGCAGAAATTAGCCTCAGGTATTAAAATTGGACTCAAGATGAAGTAGAGCATCTGAACATCCTTGGACTTCATGGTAAAAGAGATTGAATACATTTCTAGTGTTAGCCTTCCCTGTAACAACAACAACAAAAACCCATAAGGAGTTTTCTCCTCAATGTCTTTGTTTTTTCAGCAGTTCCATACATAACATATGGAAAAAATATGTAATGTTTATTTCCCTTGCTGTCATGGTTTAAGCCCTCATTTTCTTTTTTTCTTTTTCCCTCTTCCCTTTCCCTTTTTCCTTTTTTCGATTTTCTGTTTTTCATTTTCCTTTTTCATTTCTTCTCAAAAAGCCTCTATTATGAATTGCTGCACTTGCCTTTTGAATGCTTTCAGCACATCTGTATGCTAGGGAACAAGTACCTTACAGTGGAAAAATGAAGCAGAGGCGAACACATAGATATATTGATTGAGCCTGCTCTCACCAAGCACCTGGGTCCAAATACTTAAATGTATACACTTTGTGCATAAACAAACTCTGCATCTAAAATGCCAGATCCACATAATTTTTCAGGAAGTTGATATATACACAGAATATTAAATTTAAGAACATTTATGAATGTGCATTGGATTTTGCTTATCCAAGAGCACAGGATATTTTTCTGTAAAGCTACTTGATGATGCTGAGTGCTCAAATGTTACAAAATTTCCAGTCATTACAGCTGTGTACATTTTTATGAGGGGTTTTGAATTTATTATTTACCCGAGCAGAGAGGAGAAGGCGAGAAACATCTACTCTACAAAAGCCACTTAAAGAATTTGATTATATAAAGAAATGAGTTTTCTTCTGTAACCAAAACACTGGTTTACTTGATTTCCTTCACTGAAGGTTTCTATAGCATTTTCACGTCTGGTTGGGTTGCTTTTAATATAATGTAGAAAGAATGTACAGAAGTAATTGATGAACAGTCATCTCACCTCCAAATTCAGGTGATATAAACAATTTATGAAGCACAGAACAACTGTTTTCCACATGGAAATGCTGATTTAACAAACCAAATAGTTTTCTCTAGGGTTGTATTAGTTTATCAAACCTGTTCAGGGATGATGGATAATTTATTTTTTCACGTAATGCTACAGGAATTTCAATTTCAGTACTACTATTTTGATTTTTATTTCAAAATAGAACACACTAAATGCTTTGATTATTTGTAATATAACAGATTATGTGTCAAAATGACTCATTGTCAGTGTTTTAATCTTGTCCTGACTTACAGTTACGTAAATCTCTAAAGTAGACAGTTAAATTTGTAAGACGACATCCTGTGTAATTGTCCTGCATGAAAAATTAGGATATTCCCATTTTCCCTCGAGTTCTGAGGCATGTGAACTTTTCAGCATTTCAGACAAGAGGGAAACTCCAGGTTTTGAACACTGGAAATTGAGGGAGGTTACTGGCTGTAACAGCTTTGTTTAATTTTATTGTTGAAATTGGTTTGGAATGAAGGTGTTAATATTGTCCTTCCATTTCAGGGATTTGGACTAGCAAAAGACCTTTTTGTTTCTGTTTAGAAACTATTTTAGTCTGCCTTTGACAAACCAAACTGGATTCACCTACCTTGAAACACATTTCCCTTTCCCATAAATTAAATGCGCAAATTATCTGTGATAATTAGATTTGACCCAGTTAATGGATTTGGGCACATTCTTCTATCCTGCTGGAGCTCAGTATCCCTACAGAAAGCAAATCTCATGGTTAAGACAGGGTATAATCAGAGTTAAAAAGATTTCATGGGAGACACAAGAAAATGATGCAACTAATCTAGCACTATTCCACTGCCTGACACTGTTATTTTTTTCTGCACAGTGAATTATTCATTATTAATGATTTAGAGTTCTCTGGTTTATCTACGTGATGGCAGCTCCTCTCCCCTCCTGCCACGTACACACCCTACCACAACAAGCACACTTATGACAAATAGTGATGTCACATCCTTAAACTTAATAAATATCAGCTATGAATCAACTGGCTCAACTAATCCTTCCTCATCCATCTTAAAACTTGAATTAGTTGCAGGGTATCAATGGCTGAGTATTATCACCTTTGCCTGGAGATAAGTTCTATGTACACAGCAATGTAATAAAGCCTTATGGGAAACGCATGCCCAAGAAAACCCCCATAGCAAGACTGTGTTGTGCTGAGAAATTCCATTTGTTGGCTGCCTGGCTCCAGAAATGTTATTTATCCCTTTTGAGCTCCCAAGTTAAAATGCAGGGGCTTATCTGCTCAGAGCATAATCTTGCACCAAAACCAAGACATTTAGATTCTGTTGAACTCTCTGTGAGTTGCTATCATGTTCTTAGCACAGACTTTGGGATTAGCTGACATCTGCTCCCTGAACTTACATTTTTGGTGCGTTTCTGGTCAAAAGAGGAAAGAAGTAAAATATTTCTGTGCAACAAAAGTGTGGGTTGTTGTTTGGCTTTTTTGGTTTTTTTCTTAAAAAAACACTGACTAAGGAATAAAATGCATTTTCTTTTGGTGTTGTATTCTCTGGAAGGTCAGCAAAATAAGAGGATTCTGTCCAAAGCTTGCAACAGTAATGGCCATGGTATAAATTCCTGGTTAGGGACATCCTTGTGATAAAATATAAATATCAGTAAAATATAAGTATCAGTAAAACTCCTACTCTATCTACAACCCCCAGTGGTAAAAACATGGTTTTATCTACAGAATTTGTACCAAATATCAGTACATTGAAATACTCGTCCTCTTAGGTGTGGGCTAGATCTGATCCCAGAGCAGACTAAAGCAAGTAGGTGTTTACATGCTTTGTAACTTTACAATCAGAAGGAGAAGGTGAAATAACTCATCTGAATTGGAAGTTCAGTGTGTTTAGCCTGAAGGAGGCAAAAAAGCAGCATGTGCTGAAGCAGCTTCTCCAGGCTGGTGGGGAAGAGATGGATGCCGGGAAGCTGAGACCATCCCATTTGTTCAGCTACCTCTTACACCAGATGTGTTTTATTTGTATACTCTCAGAAGCACTTTTTCAGGCTAAAACTCCATTCTGAGGCTGTCGAAGCAAATCTGTCAAAACTTTTGTGTTCATGATTTATGAGGGCAGTTAAGCCCTTTTTAAATTAAAAACTGAACGAGAGAATCCGGAAACAGGCAGGACCAATGAACTAAGTTTGTGTTTAAGTGCCAGAAATCTTCTAAAGCCTAATTCCACTTGTGAATTAATGTGCCATTTGGCCTTGGGCAAGCTTTTTACCTTCTCAAAGTTTTTTCATCTGCTGATAAAATTTGTAACACTAAATATGCTAGGGAGTGAGGACACATTCACATCTGTCTTTAAAATGTTTTGAAAATCAAGACCACTTCTTATGTACACCATGTAAACACTTCTGTTCTTTATATAGTATTTAAAGAATCATAGATTTGATGTGACTAAGCAAGTCATAGTACTGCGCTATAATAAATTAGACCAAGACTGTAGCTTGGAACTCCTTTTTGGTTTCTTGACTTCTTTACAATCAAACAAAAATGCCACCAACTGATTCATTTACCAGCTGGAAGGATTAATGTAGGAACAACGAAGTCTTTCCTCATTAAATCAGATTGGAGTTTGTAGGGTATGAAAACTCTGGTCATCACTTCCATTCTTGGGTTTTGGAAGCTGGAAAAATCAAGATTAATTAACAGTACTTTTCCTTTTGAAACTTCCTTGAGGAGAGGCTCTTGGAAATTAAATAAATGGAGGAAGATTGCTGGGGATGCGTGGTTTTTTCCATGAGCAATTAAAGTATAAGTCACACATGAGGCTGACTCTCCAGTTAGCAAGGGCTTGTCACTGGGACTCCTGTTTTATCCCAGTCTCCCAGAGCAGAAACCAGCCCCTACCAATGACAAGCCATACCACCCAGGTGCTGATTAATAGCTTTAGATTCAGCACCAGTTTACTTCTAGCCAGCTGCCTGAAATGCTTGGGCTGTTCTGCCGAGCTGCCAGCTGGTGCAAAACAGAACTCAGGGCCCAGGATTAAGCAATGGCCAAGCCCCTCTCTCACTTCACACCTTT
Source organism: Psittacus erithacus (assembly GCA_009867235.2). NCBI lineage: Eukaryota > Metazoa > Chordata > Aves > Psittaciformes > Psittacidae > Psittacus > Psittacus erithacus. The sequence goes on from WYDI02031667.1 coordinate 47,885, forward strand.
ATGTTATGAATGTGATCCCTTAGACATGTCAGCTTCTGGGTTTTCCCTTCACTGAAGTAATCAGAGCACTTCAAACGCTTGATACTGGTGTTGGTTTGTACTTATTCTCTCAGCTATTTTGAACACCTTGAGGAAGGTATTTCCCTGGGACAGGGAGGGTGCATGCCTTCCAGGAAAGAATGGTCAGCAGAAATGTTACCCTGCACCTTGCAGGGTTGGACCCTTACTCTGTCTTTCCTGCAAGGCTCAGCTCCTGCTGTGACCCCCTACAATCCTTCTTCCCCCTTTCCTCTGAAAAGAGGCTTTTAGCAGTGTACTCCTCTGCCTTTGAGACCTTTTTGGCGAATACTCACTCCACTGACTGTCCAGGAATGATAAAAATGGAATGTGTTTAAAACCAAGAGAATAAAAGTATAAACCAAAAGATCATTTACATTTTTCATTCTATGTGATTTTTTTAAAAAAGCCTCAAAGAAAGCATCCAGCAGTCAATTCCATTAAAGCACTTGTCCTTGAATCTTTTTTAAAACCCACGACCAACAAAACCCTCTTTGGTCTTAAACTGCCATTACTGGCAGGAGGAAAATGATCGGTTATATAATCTATATTCTACTATTTAACAGACGCTAAATATAGTTCAGATACTCAGAACAATACAAAACATCACAATATGAGAAAAAGTGCCAAAGAGGAGAATGCTGTCATTCTCAATAGATGCTTTTTTAGTATTATGCTCCTCAGGAAGAGCATCAAATATTTTTCTGAGTGACCTAATTTTCTTTGTCTGATCAAATGTGCCAGATGCTTCCTTATTCAGAGTTGCCACTCCAAGTGAAAAACTGTTTTCTGGCAGCCACTTGAAATCTCGTCTTCAGTTTTCTGTTAGGGATTATTATACAATCATTGCCCGGGCAGACTGAAAGCATATGGTAACCGGGCTGACATTATCTCTGCTATTTCAAAGCTCCCCAAGGATGTGTGGGCACAGTAACAGTCTCAGGTATAAGCCAACCTCCCTGGTACATTCAAAATGCCACCCAAACTCAGCAGTGACCAAGCAAACTGGCTATGGAGAGCTTGGCATTCTTGTTTTCATCTCCCATTAAGAGGTGGGAGGGGTCTTTTTTCCTTTTGTAGATATTTCCATCACCTGACGAGGAAAAAATGAGCAGGATGTCTCAGTGCCATTTAATGTGCAGTTTCCAGGTAAAACTGTGTCCTTTGCAAACTGTCTGAGGCTTGAAAGAACCTATTTTGGTTATATCCATCCAGATTCTTACGTATTTTACTCAATTCCTGCTGTACTGACTAACTTTTCTTGTCTGCTTTCTTGGGGACTGGGAAGATGATAAAGATTGATTTAGTCTTTCTCAGTATTCCTGTTACTGGTGACAGGGAATTAATATTTGTAGGAATAAATGACCAAAATGCTGTGAGGTAACCCCATGCAACCCATCCTATGCTCACACTTTTTCCTGGCGCCCAAGGTGTAGTACCTGGAGCATGATGACTTCCAGGGTGCCATGGACCTTCTGAGCCTTTCTGGCACTCAGAGAGGGTGTCTGTACAGCTAAATAAGAGGGACATGGACATGGAAATGGACTGAGTGCAGGCACTGAACCCCTTCCTGACCGTGCAGGCTGCACCAGTCCTTGTTTTGCCAACCTGTTTTGTACCTTGCTAACTGTTCAAGGCAATGTGTGGCCAAGGGGGCTCCTCTGAGCCTGGGGGTTGAGCCGTGCTCTACGAGTTGGCTTGGAGTCTAGAAGTGACTCTCTGCATCTGCTATTTTATAGTACAAAGACAAGAGTGAATTTATTTATTTATTTATTTCCATTTGTTAAAAGAATGGAAGAAGTGTTCCTATTACAAGAAATGCTTTTGCTTCTAGGTGGTGGGCAACAGGCATTCACTAAACAAGACAATGAAGCACTCAGTGTAGATGCTCAGCAAATACAGATTGTTGCTGACCACAGGAAGAAAACATTAATATGTGCTTCTGAATGAACTTGCACATGTCTATCCATCAAAAGTTAGGAGGGAATTTTGTTTTTATTGTCTTTACTTGCTTTGTATTACCCTTAACCCACTGCTCAAGAAACAGCAAGAAGACTGTGTCTCCACTTCTGATGAAAAGACCAAGGGACCAGGGTGGGATGGGGCATGTGGGGGCCCCAAGAAGGTCTGAATAAAGTAGATGAGTCAAAACCTGGTTGTTTATTCATACTGGGTTGGGGGAGCAGTCCTGGGGTAAACTTGTCCCCCAGTTGTAACTGCTCAGCACTGGGCCAGTGAGCTTGCCAGCAAACAAGCAATGTCCATGACAAGGGGTCCAATGTGCCTCTCAGTCCCACGCCCTTTTTTAGGTGTCAGCACACACCACCCCAGATGCACCATACTTCACCCAATGCCGAAAGGCACTTCCCTGCACACATCTTTGGGGCAGTTTAACTAAAGGTGTCAATTTAAACCAGTATAGGCAAATGAGTAGAAATGTGGATGTTCAATAAACACTTAAACACTTAAGCCTAGTTTATTTCTGCTTTGCTAAGTTGATTAGAAAATGATTTAAGATAAAAGAAAATTAGTTGAAAATTGTAGTATCTACATAGCCAATTCCTTCAAGAAAATCAGTAACGGGTTGTACATTGACAAAGCCGTCATAGTAATAGCAATTAGGTTTCCAAGCCATTTAGATTTTAGTTTCTTTAGCTTATTCTGATGCATTGATTTTTAGTAATATCGTCGGTCTCAACAAAACTAGGTGGATCAAAATCCTATCTCATTTTGCAAATTCTGTGCCCAAATATAATTCAACATACTATTTTTTTTAATTTCTGATTTAAATTAGGCCTATACACAGCTCAGGGAGTCCCACAGAATTTTAAACAGGCAGTATTAAAATAAATAAATATGCAAGATAATGTATTCTGCAATATTCACAGTTGAGATTGCTCATTTTCTTCTAGACACTCTGTAATTTTACTGTAACTTAATCATGACCTAGACTGTCATATGATTTCTTGATATATTGCTACAGGGAAGTTGTCCTATTCACTGCCCAAATGAAGAAAAAAACCTTACTAAAATACCAACAACCTGGAGCAGATATGCCAGTTCAGTCAGAATTGACCAGGACAAGGAGACAGAGAGAGAAGGTACAGAAAGAAATTGCAAAGCTAAGAAGCAGTCATAGCACTGGGTTTGACAAACTCTGTCCTGGGGCAGAAACAGTGTAGATGCATTGATTTTAATTGCCTAGAAGCACATTAAAGAAGTTTCATTAATAACTCCTCCCAGCCTGTTTCCTATCATAGGAAAACACTAATAAATGCTTCCCAGCTGCTAATTTGCTGTTCTGCTACCCCAAATTCCTTGTCAGTGTAGGCAATCAGTTTTCGCTTCTGCCCGCAAGGCTGTCACCTACTTCTAATACGTTGGATCCCTGCTTGGTGCCTGAAGCACGTCAGAAACAAGCACGCAAACAAAGAAGCAAGCTGCTCCCAAATGTCCCTGTTAAATGTTGCTCCAGAACTTTACAAAGTCATTTTCTTTCAAACTATCAGTCGTTAAAAAAATGGCTGTCAAGGGTTATCCTGGTTAGCCAGCTGTGCTGCAGAAGGTCTGCACTCCCCCAGCCTACTCCCAGCTGTCTGTTACCGAAGATAACATTATCTACATCGAAGTCTTAGCCAAACTTTCTGTAATTATTAGTGATTTGCAATGTTATTCTCCATCCAGTGTTTATCCACGCAGAGGGTGACAAGAAGGTCTTGGAAGCCTTTTTCCCCAGCAAGTCTTCACAGATCATTTATTTGTCCAAGTTCAAATCCCTAGGCAGCAGCTTGGTGTGATTTTTTTAATCTGATGTGTAAGATACAATTTAGAGAGGAAGCTAGGATATATATGGATTCTTCCCCCCTTGCTCACTCCAATTCTGTAGTCTTGGAAATCTCATATCTTTGTTGTCCAACCCACTAAAATTTCTTTCATATTTGTTAGACCTTCCCTGTAAAGTCTAGTACCTTCTACCTCATTTTTGTATGTGCTTTGCCTTACATTTCATCCCTACTACCTGCTCTCCCCTACCAGCTGTAAATCTTCTGTTACCAATAATCCGGTACTTTAACTGACTTAGAGTTTCCTTCTCTCTCTGTGCCCTGGTCAGATGCCAGATTAGACCCAGCAGAACCTGCTACTATCCCTGTTGTATGTATTAATCTTCTTACAAGTATAGCCTGCTCTGTATTTAACCTCTCCTCCCTGCGTAGGCAGGTTATACTGAGAGTTCCAGCAATGCCATTTGCCTTTGTACATTAATGAGTGAAGCACCCATTAGTAACGCACAACTATAATTTTATATAATAGGTTTAGCTGAAATTGCTCAAGCCACTAATCCCAGGAGCAAAGTTTGGACTAACACGCAGTCTCTTCTTCTCCTGACAGGCATTGATGTTGTAGGGATTTGAGTTATTTGGTATTGTGAAGCCAAAACTGATCAGATGGGCAATTCCTTTGGAATCAGTGGGTTACACTGCCTAACCAGGGCAGTAGGATTTGCCCCTGTGTCTGTGCTGCAGAGCTCCCTACAGCTGTGTTGGGAAGTGAGATAAATCTTTGATTTTGGATTTTCGTCCCCATGTGGATTACACTGTACATCTGGGGATGTTCCTAGTTGGTAAGAGGACAAGAAAAGAAGCGGGGAGTCCTATCTTCTGCTCCTGGCTCTGCCCCAATTTGTTGTGTGACTGTGGGCAAATCACTTAAGCTGTCTCTGGGATAATAATCAACACAGCAATTCCAGTAGGCTTAATTTTTAAAGCGTCAGCTCATATATTTCCTCCTATGTGCTTTGGGAGATGTTCCCTTCCCCTCAGTAGGAGCAGGAGAGGGACCTTAGTACTGACAGCAAGATTTGCAACCCCTGAACCCCTCTCCATCATCTGACATAGCTATTTCATATAGAATGCTTAATAATAATACCAGGAATGCTGTCCCAGAGCTCTGCAAGCCTCTTATCAACTCCAATTCCTAAAGTACAGTGTACAGAATCCTGTGTAATGGTTTTCTTTTTGCTACTTTCGGCGTTAATTCTTCTTTCTTGCTATGCCAGCAGATGCATACATCTGCTGAGGGTGCTTTTTGGCTTTGATATCACTGATTGCATGACTTAATCGTGGAGAAAAAAAGTTGGATTTCTTTTTTTTTCCCAGTGTGCTTTTGTGTGCTTGAAATTCTAAACTTTCAGAAGTTTAGTGATGGGGTGCAGCTTTGTTGGGGTAGGGGCTGAAGTTTACAAGTTCTACCTTTGGGAAGAGCTATATACTGCATGCCCATCTTCTGAAAATCCACTGTCTCCAAGTAGAAGTACAGGAAAGACTAATCTGTTACGAATATCCAGCACATGGGAAACTCCTCACAAATATTTTCACAGGGTGAGTCACATTCAAAGCAAGATATGTAACTGACCATCTCCTCTCATAAGGGCCGTATCTCCTCCTAGTTGCAATGGCATTTGATCCTTGTGGAAACTATGATAAAGCCCACTACTTTAATGGGTAAAGTAAGATTAGGAAAGTATGTGGTGTGTTTCTCTTATTGTCATTAGCAAGTGAGGGGATGAGAGCATGGGACAGCACAGCAGAGCAATGACCTGGTGTAGTGCTGCTCGGAAGCTGCTCTTCCCAGCAGCTGCAACAGGACAGATTCAACAAAGTCAATAGAAAATCAGTCATTCAGACCTCATCAAGGTTTCAGTCACATCCCTAGCTCAATGATGAAGACTTGTATTTATGTAGTTTTCTATATCACAATATGGTATCTCAAAATGTCTGCTACCACTCACTTTTAAAGCATATGTATAGTACATATAGTCTTGTCACAGCTGACACCTTTTTTTGATTTTGCTACATGAGACTACTCTGTTGCTCATGAATCAAGCTGTTGTCAGGACTGGTTTACTTCTGAATATTTTGGAGCAGGAAAGCAAAATAAAAGGTTAATTATTTTTCAATGAACTATCCCCATCCCTATCTTCTGAGCAATTCTTCCATCAGAGACTTCTTTTTAAAATAGCCATTATAAATATGATGTAACTAGCCATTCTTCTGAAGTCTTGTAGAGTTACAAAACAAACCTCAAAACTTTACAGCTCAAAACCTTGGCTCAGGAAAGTATCCTTCATTAGGATCACATTTAGCACATGCCAAGTCCACCAGGTCACGGTTCAAGGGTAGAAAAAAGGCAATGATTTATCACACACTGAGTTTCAATAAAAAACAGGAGGTCATTGAGCCCACCTCCCTGCCAAAGGCAGTCCCACTGACATCTCTGTCGATCCCACCAGAACCAGGTCAAGCCCATGGGTATACAGACTCCAAGATGCTCATCTGCTGGAGACATGCCTTGCAGGCAATTTATTCCCTTTCTGCTAACAGAGGTGTGTAGGACTCGTCTGCAAATACATCAGCTTTAGCTGCAGGAAGAATTACAGCTTCAATCATTATGAAAAGGGAAGGAAAAATACCGCGGGTTATCAGGGTGCTAAATAATTTAGGCACGCGCTCCTCTCTCATTGCACAGAAGTACTATTAGAAGCAACGAGTGTAACATGCTCATCACAGAGAGAGGAGAGGCACACTAGGCCAAATTCTGCCCTCAGAGGCGTATGCACACAATTTCCAATGACATCCGTGGGAATTGGGTGTGTGGATTGAGGGCACAATCTGGCCCTTTATTTTCAGCTGTTCTATTATGATCATGACATGCTAATTTCCATTTCCTTTAGCAAAAATAACACACTAAGGCTTAAATATTAATGTTGCCAAATGTCAGAAACACCTCTGCAATATACTCTTGAGCAAATTCATGAAAACATATTTCAGGAACCATGGCTGTGTTCACTACTGGAACCTGACATCCTTGATCAGTTGAGATTCTCCTTACCTTCATTGGGGTCTTTCCAAACTAAGAACTAAATAAATGATGCTGGATTTAGCTCTGTCGTAGCTGATTTGCACATGGGTCTCCTGACAGCCATGGTCACAGCTTTGCATTTAGAGGGATGGGTGCAGAGGCACATATGCCATCTTGGGTTTGCCAAATTTAAACATCCAAGTAGGTCCCATATCTCCTCAAAAAAAAAGGTGAACAGAAGTAACCAAATGTGAACTGATAGGTAAGAAGAAAAGTGTAGGTGCAAATTTACTAGAGGAAGGAAGAAAGCCCCTCACCAGTTCCCAGCACCGTGCTGCTTGCCACTGCTCACATTTGCAGGCAAATAAAGAAGGTACTGGAGTAAGCTTGACAGCGGCAAGTCCACTGTGTGAGTCTGCATTTGGAAAGTAACTGGCCATGAGTCAGAGCCCTGACACCTTCATCCTACCCCTGCCAGAGCAGAGGGGCTCAAATCCTACCTAAGGAGGCATGCAGCAGTGTGTGTCTGCCTGGGCCTCCAGCAGCATGGCTCGTCATGATAAACTAGCTGCCTTTCCATGCCAGCTGCAGATGGACGCTTAGGTCTATGGGAGAGAAGAGGGACAAATGATGTGCCTGAACCTAATGCATTTCTACAAGGAGTTACTCAACTGGCACAAGCTCCCCATCACATTACAGCATTACAGGACAGACAGCAAAGAAGAAGTGGCATCTTCTTCCTAGGGAAGCTGAGATGGGTTGCACAGTGGCATCCAAGCAGCGAATTATCATCTGCTTAATCTTCTGCTGATGGGAAGGGTCTCAACGGTCCTTGGCCCTCTTTGCTGCTCTGGTTTGGGTATCACTGCAGGAATACACTCCTCCCTTCAGCCTTCTGCAGTCTTCTGTAAGCCCTCCAGTCAGGCTCATGGGAGGTGGAGCTGCCAGGGAAGATGGGATAGAATAAAAATGGAATAAATAACTATACTGAAAGTGCTGCTGTGAAGCAGAGAACTCTGTGGAGTACAGCAGAACTGTCTGCTTTGTGCACAGTGGAGAGGGGGCAGTAAAACAACAGCATCAGGGGAAGCACATAGGGGGTGGAAAAAAGGGATATGCAGAAAAAGCTAGGGCAGCAGCCTTCTGCTTCTGAACACTGCTCTGAGTCCTGCCTCTGAGTCCTGCCCTGCACACTGGGACTCAGTGGAGTAGGAACAGCACAGCCAGGCGGCCACTGGCTACCCACTGCCCTCGTTCCCCAGCACCAACGCTGGCTCCAGCATGTCCTCATTTCTCTCACAATGTTTCATAACGGCAGCGAGCTGCTGGCTGCAAAGCAAGCATGTCCGGAGGCTGGCCGGGGTGACAGAAGCCCTTCGCCTTCAGCATCATCCCTGCGCAGGCACCCAGGCCTGCCATCATCCTCCAGAAATGCGCAGCCTGTCACAACTCGTTGCCTAATGCTAAACTACCCGTTATAAATAAACATGGTCCTAATAATAGTTTGCCTGACCTGACTCACTGTAGGAAACAGCCTCAGAAATAAAAAAGGATGACTTTCAAATGTAAGAGTTATAATTTTACACGAATAAAAAATGAAAAGGGCAGCACAGGACAGGCTAGGGGAAAATCGTACTGCAGGGAGTTGAAGTTCCAGTCTCAGGGTGTTAACAGGCTTGCTTGGGTGTTAAATCTGGCACCATCTTCCCCTCTAAATTCGCAGGAGTTTGACGGATAGATGTGGAGAAATATTACTTGAATTGTCAGATAACTGTTAGTCACCCAGATTAAAAACAGATTCCATTGACATTATGTCATATCTGGTGAGCCCAAAACAGATATTGATGTTTTCATCTTGTTGTGGGGAGGAGGGAGATGGGAGTGGTTAAAGTAAGAAATCAGAATCACCCAAACAGAGCAAGTCTTTTGGCTTTGTTTGAAAAATGACACCGCAGCATGATGCACCTAGTTGAGGATGAGAGATAACGCAGTCTAGCTTATCTCTCGCTCTCAAATGAAGGGGGCACATAGACAGCATTATTATAAAAGCCCAAAATTTCTCACACGTGTTACAGGATTGAAAGCACAAGTGTAGAGACCTGGTTCTTTCAGTGGATGCTACAAGATCCATCCTTCAAAAGCCCCTGATGCCAGTGGGATGTGAGGTGAGCTGAGCTCCCCACATCTATGGAAGACATGGTGCTTTTGCTCACCTTTGGGGGATGAAGCAGAGACGCAATGCCTGTGCATTAGCATGTGGAGCAGGAAGGAGTTGGACTTACTCAGTCGGCATGATATCTTTGAGGGCACCTACAGCCTGCCAGCATAAGTAAGGACAACCTAGTAAGGACCATCAAGAAGACAGAGCTAGGCTCTTCACAGAATTGTGTGTCAGGAGGGTGAGAAACAATCATAGAATCATAGAATCATTTAGTTTGGAAAAGACCTTTGAGATCACTGTGTCCAATCATTAACCTAGCACTGCCAAGTCCACCACTAAATCATGTCCCTAAGTGCCACCTCTACAGGTCTTTTAAATATCTCCAGGGACAGTTTTTCCATCACTTCCCTGGACAGCCTGTTCCAATGCTTGACAGCCGCTTTGGTGAAGAAATTTTTCCTAATATCCATCCTGAACCTCCCCTGGCGCAGCTTGAGGCTGTTACCTCTTGTCCTGTCATTTGTTAACTGGGAGAAGAGACCTATACACACCTCGCCCCATCCTCCTTTCAGGAAGAAGTTGTAGAGCAATAGAGTCCCCCCTGAGCCTCCATTTCTCCAGACTAAACAACCCCAGTTCCCTCAGCCACCCCTCATAAGACTTGTGCTCCAGACCCTACACCTTTGTACCCACATCAGCACCTCAATGTCTCTCTTGTAGCAAAGGGCTCAAAACTGAGCACAGGATTCAAGATGCATCCTCACCAGCGCTAAGTACAGGGGGATGATGGCCACACTATTGATGATACAGGCCAGGATGCTGTTGGTCTTCTTGGCTGCCTGGGCACAAACTGGCTCACGGTCAGCTGGCTGCTGACCAAAAACCCCACATCTTTTTTGGGCAGGGAGTTTTCCAGCCACTCTTCCCCAAGCCTGTAGTGTTGCATGCGGTTGTTGCGACTCAAGCGCAGGACCTGGCACAAGTGGGTCAACAGTGCGTATAAGTTGAAACAAGAGAGATACAGATTGGTTATAAGGAGAAGATTTTTGCCCATGAGAGCATCCAGGTAGTGGAGCTGGTTGCTCTGAGAGGCTGTGCTGTCTCCTTGATTGAATGTTTTCAAAACAAAGCCCTGAGCAGCCCAGTCTGATCTCAGAGCTGGCCCTGCTTTGAGCATGAGGTTGGCCTGGAAACTCCTGAGGTCCTTTCCAACTTGAATTGTCCTTTGATTCCTGCAATAAATTCACAAACTCTTTCTGCTCTGTTTGCCTCCATGGTGACTATGCTGATTTACATCCACTGAGTCTTATCTTTGTAGGTAACTATCCCAAAACCAACAATGAAATGTGGTTGTGTTCTGCATGAATTATTAAGTGATATGAATTGGTCCTGAAAGGTCTCTTTAAGGTATATTTGTACCAGTGATAAACCAATAAAATATACTGTATACATCTTGAGGCAACAGAGAGATTTAAAATGATATTACCTTTGATCAGTTTTATGTATGTAAAGAGCTGACTATATCTTTGGTACTAACTTTTGGTTGCCTGACACAGAACCTTATTAATATCCTTTCTGTAGGTACGCGGTTTTAATTTCCTAAGTTTATAAAAAAGTCAAAAGAGAAAGACTGAAATTCCATCCTGAGACATCATATTGATTACAACATGGTCCGTTGTTGCAGTTTGAACTGATACCCCACACGGACACTTATCATTTGAGATGGTAGAGAAAAAGATAGCAGGAGTGACCTGTCATCCAAACCAGGTCCTCATTCACAGATTCATTATATCTTTGAGGAAAGAAAGTCTTGTTGTTACTTTATTACTTGAAATAGCGCTTAACTCAAACCAGTTTAAGCTGGCAAATACAGCCATTTATTCATAGCATCCAAAACAGTCAACACAGTTGCAGATGTACACAGAAGAGGCAATGGATGAAATTAAATAGGAAGGTATGGGGTTGTGTTGGGTAGACATCCTTCAGCTGCCAGACACATCAAGTTCAGCAGGGGCTCCAGGCATCATGCATAGCACCATCATGGGCATCTGTTGGGATGCCTTATGGCATCTCTCTCAGGGTGCAGAGCTTCTCATGGGGAGCCCCACCAGAGAACCCCACCAAGCACCTGTCTCACCTGTCTTCACTTCAGATCAGGCCTCGTTTCAGGATCAGTTCATCTCCCTTTCACAGTTACGTTAACTTTTGTGTTCAGGCTGCACTTTGAATTCTTCCAGGGGTCCAGACAGGATTCATCCGTCATCCTGAAGCTCACACTTTCCTTTCTTTACCAGGAGGCATTCTGGTCACTCTCTTAAGTAAAATAAGGGTTGTTTTTTTTTCCTTCTTATATGTGAAAATGCTTCTCTGTTGGCTGAGAATCACCTTCTGCATTTAACTGGCTATTGAACAACTGTTTCAGCTGAGTTCCCCCACCCCGTCTAGCAGCTTAGCACTTCTGGCCTTTATATCCTATAGCACTACCTCAGGAGCACACAACACAAGCCTCCAAACCAGACAACTGCACGCATCTCACTCCATACTCTTGCTTGAGATCAGACAAACAGTAGTTAATCTTGTTGGGGTACTGACAGGTTTCTCCATGTTAGGCTGGGATGACTATGGCACAATCAGGAGGATGATGCTCTTGCTAGGCTCTGCCAGTGCTGGAGAAGGGTGACAAGAATACACAAAGCATGTCAGTTAAGAAGAAAACAGCAAAGGCTTTTCTTGAGGTGAGAATCAAGTGCCTGTTTCATGCTATCAGACAGCCAAGAGACAGCTGAAAATACAAAGGCTGGCAGGCAAGTCCAAAAGAGAAAAATACTGCAGAATTGAAAATAGAATAACTTGTTAAACAATTGAATAGTTCTATTAAATTAGGTAGGGAAAACGTTGTAAACATTCATCTTTCATGTTACCAAAGAAAACAGTTCTCACTTTCTGTTAGGGCACAAGGCAAACATCAGTGTAAGCACTGTATCATACAATGTACAACTACTGCTACCATGTGAAGCCCAACAAATTGAAAACTGTTATGTGACTCAAATGTATGTGTACTTGAAATGCCTGCCTACACCATAACAACTGCTTTTTCAGACTCTCTGCCTCCTTTTTGTCTTGGCTTCTTGTTGGAACTGGGCTGAAAATGAAAAGGCAGGCAGCCTACCTTGTGCGATAGCCTTAACTAATTAACACAGAGAACAGAGTAATTTTGTCTTGCTTTTTTTTCAGAGTGAATCTGCAGCATCCACATAAAGGCTCTGCATTGCTGAAATTAATCAGACCACAAGAAGTTTGTCATATATTAGTCCCTTTGAAGTGTCACAGAGACCCAGGCAAAGATCATACAATAAATATGGCAAGAGAACTCATTCATATACATCTGGTCCGTGTCACATATCTCATCTTTTTTTACAGGAAACAGCTTGAAACTTTCTACTCACTTGGGCATGAGTATTCTGCCATCAACATTACTGTTTCTGTTTAAGCACAGAGTCATCACGCTTAGTTTGGGATGTCTGAAAGATCTAAGGAGGAGCTTGTTGCTCAGGGCTTATTTTATAACCGTAGGTGAGACACTGGCATTCTCCCAGAGGAATTCGCCTGCCCCTGCATTAGGCCCCAACATGAGGGTGAGGTGAAGTGCCCTCTGCAGGTACCTGCCTCTGTCCTTTGACTGGAAAGGGAGTTGGAGTGACAAGTCAAAGTTAGCTGTTTGACTTTCAGATGCCTGAGTTATAACAGATGTATCCTGCGTAAACACAGTACGATTAGAGTAAAACATATAAAATATGTTGGAAGCTTAAAAAGTTTAATGCATTTCCAAATTTAGAGCTTAAAAAGCTGCAATGGTTTGTGTCTCTCTCCTCCGGTAGCAATTCATCTTGAGGTAACACCACTGTTTTCCATGTTTACTTACTTTGCCATTCTATATTCGTGGAGGAATGTGTTTGGTTTCTTCTATAGTTAGAAGAATTAATGGAAAATAAGCAGAGCTGTAGCTGAAGTAAACTGGGCATTTTGGAAATAAAATGCCTGACTGCTGGCAAATTCACCTTCTCTCCAGGAATTTTGAGGATCATGTTCCATTTTAGATGCAGACTGCTTGGTCACTCAGGGAACAATGCAGTATAGTTTTTATTGCACCATTGATATAAACACCAACTGTCACATCATACATTCTAAATACTGACTGTAATGACAAATAAACATTTCCTGAGGAGCATAGAGGAGGCCTTGGGATATGATGAAATGTTCCAAATAAAAAATTGAGGACAAATATAATAATCTCCAAATTACTATTATTTTTATACTTCTGGCAATATGTTACTCAGCTGTAGCTGAAGAAAATAGTAATTTCTTTTTATTAAATGACATGATTTTTGAATGTCTGTGTCTAAATCTTATTTGAAGAGTTCTCCAGAAGGAAAACCTTGAGCTGCTCCGGGGCATTTTTAAACTATGTCATTTTTAAGCCAGACAACGTGGTTTTATAACAGGTCACATGAGGCTGGTTCAGCCACGGGAGAAATACAGGCATGCAGTGGATGTGCAGGAGTTGACCATGGGTAGCTTTAGGCTGGAGCAAGGATCAGCATGTGGCAGTGTGATGGAGAAAGGAGGAGGGAAGTGCAGGGATGGAGAGAGGTAAAATCATGCCACTGGCATTTCATCACCAGCACCCTCCCCACCACTGAAAGACTCCCCCTCCATGTCTGGGTGCACCTCCTGGCCTGCAGTGTCCCCTCCCCAGTTCAGGGATGACTGGCACCTGCATCTCGTGCATGCATCCTTGGATTAGGTACATTAACATACACCCCCATAGCATTAACAAAGTATGCCTTGATGATGTCCACAAATAACAGTGGAGCTAGAGGAAAGAAGAATTATAAGAATTTCCAGGGCTTTAAATCCAGGCTTACAGAGTTTGATGGAACAGAAAAGAGGTAAGCATTCCCCACAACACACAAATCATTAATTCTACCAAGAGTAAAGATAGCACAATCTTCCTTCATTATCCCCAAATTTAATTGTCACAGCTTAAAGCCTGGCAAATCTGGGCATGGATTCGTGTTGTCATACTTCAAAGAGAGCTCCTGAAGTCTTCTGCCAGAATCAATGATCATCACTATATCCTTTTCTCACGCAACATCTGTATCTTCCCTAACATTAATTGAACATTACTTTTGCATGCTCCTAAGCAGACTAAAAAATACACTCTTGAATCACATTTCCCATGTGAGGGGAAAAATGAACCCTTCTACATTTGTTATTCTCCTCCAACAAGGAGTACACCATGGTTTGGATACTAATGAGTGACCTGCAGTTGCCTACCTCTCACTTTAGTTCAGCCCTCAGGAATATTGAAGATGAAATTTCTCAGCTGAGATCTTCACATGCTCTATGGATAAAATGTTTCAGACCTGTTCTTATAACAAATAATCAAGATGTTGAGATTGCTTGCTACGCAGACTTGCAGACCTCTTGGGTCATTGTTGCCAAGGAGTAATTTTCTTTAAAGTAGACTCACTTGTCCATTTTATGTAAAAGAAAAGCAGAAATAGTAGGTTTCAAGGAACTTGATGTGAATGATACACATTAATTTCACATCAATTTGTCTGCTCTGTGTGCTTTCTTCAATATGCACTGTAATTGCTAATTACAAAGAGAATTAGACTCCAGAGCTGAATTAAGGTAGAAAATACCTGGAAGATTTTCTGATGGAGCTATAACTGATGATAACCTTGCTTCTTGCAGTATGTCCATTTTTGTTTTCATAACTACACAATAGCGAAAAGTCAATTACTACTGTATCATCATTGTCAAGCAGAGGTCACAGGGACAATTTTCCTGTGTGCATATGTGTGTGTGAATCAGTTCCAGGGAAGTACAAGAAAAATTAGTATCTTTACTCTCTACTGCACTGTTGATATTCCCCTCAGTACTACAGCAAAGCTCATACACCTTTATTCCTTTTCTTGCAACTTTATTTGTGGGGTGACACATTTACTACAGCGCAAAATACTCAAGGCTGGCTGTAGGCAGATGCTACAAATTAAGAGATGTGTTCATTAGACAGTATGCTATATACCCCTTTCCAAATAACTGATTTCCAAACCTTCATTTGGCTATTTGAAGAAGCCAGGCATTCAATTAACCAAAAGGAACCACTGGATGCAGGTGACTCGTTTATAGCCATTCTGCCTGCTAAGTGGGGAGAACAGAATTTTAACAGCTAATACAGAGAAAGATAACAATTGGTTCCAGCTGCTCTCACTAGACCACTGTCTTTTAGGGCTCCAAACACAAAGACAACCACATCTCACTTCTTCAGCAGCTAGCCAACATAAGCTAGGGAAATTGTCCAGAAACGTCTTGAATTTTCCAGGAGGATATCTAGAGCAGCAACAGTGAAACTGGAGGAAATCAGCCACTGTGCTCCCATCAAAACAGAGATTGCTGGGCTTTAAAGTCACACTTTCTGGGAAACATTGTTCCTCAGGAGGAAATTAGATCACAGGATCAGACTATCTGCCCTCTGGAGTCTGCCGGAGTAGGTTTGCCTTTGGAGCATGGTCAAAGGACAAGTGAGATCAGATATAGTGGGGGAGGCATCCCTGGCAACTCTCTGGAAGGGACAGTTCTGGTATAAGGGCAAGCCATTTCTTCTCAGAGCTTGCTGAATGCTGGAAAGACCTCTGATACAAGCAGTTTCAGGAGCTGGTTTTTTTCTTGTTTCAAACCCTCTAGTCCATTTTGGAAGAAAAGATGTGGCACCAAACTGTAATTCAGGTTTCATTTGCTCTTCCCAGGAGGGGTACATACCTGCTGGTTTATGACTTAACAACTTGCTTGCATGGCACAGAATGCTATTAAAGTTCAGCCAATCCATAACTGTCATAAACTTAGAGAGGTGCTGCCAGGCAGACAGGGCTGTTGGGGCAGAGGAATTTGGTGTAGCCCACCTGGAAAAGGGAGAGACTAACTTCAGGAGCCCAATACCACAGATTGCGGCAGGTACTGGGAGCCTGGCATGATGCAAGAAGAGCAGCAAATACAAACATGCATATTTCAAAAGGGATTTAAAGCACATATAAACAATGTGAATATCTGCAGTGAAATAAGAAGTGTTCCTATACAAGGAACAGAAACCCTCAGAGTTTACTATATAAGATAAATATCCATGTCCTGGAGGTAAAGACAGTTTCCCTATGGTAGGTCTTTGCATACTGGTCTATTATGTGGCTGCTTATACTTCCGAGGTTCAGTTTACCATCAGCACAATGCACCATCATTTTTACATGTGAAAAAGCAATGATGTACAGATTTCATACCCTCCCAGCAGGAGCAATCATTAAGCTCAGGATCCATCTTTAGTTCTCATTCTTCCTCAGGTGTTCACAGTTCTGCAAGATATATGTAAAAATAAATAACAAATTCATAATGATATTTCAAATGTAAAATAAAAATGCTTACAGCCTGACAGAACATTTGGAAGTGTTAAAAAACCTGGATAATGGTAAGAAAAGAAGCCAAGTAGTCCTCCCCATGTCTCAGCTTCTAATGTCCACCTAACAATTTTTACCATGACCTACATTTTTTACAAGTAAACATAGTCACTTGCATTTTATCACCAAAATAGACATATTCAGAGATGACAGGAAGTTTGAGTATGACTCAGTTAGATAAGGCAGACAATCAAAGACATCCAAAACCAGATATTCACTAGAATTACTCCTAAAACTGCTTGGTAAGGTAGGAAGCACAAATAACCTACTGCTGGTAACCCATAGTAGCTGAACATGATCTCTGCCCTCAGCTCAAAATTATCACAATTAAAATACTTGCTTGTAAGAGAAGAAAAATGTGGTTTTGAAATGAGGAGACTCCAGAGAGAGAATTCTTTCAATAAATTCTGAAGGGAAAAAAATGCAAGGAAAATTACAGATAGGTTTTTTTTCCCTCCAAAGCTTTCATGCTGTCCCACTGCAGAGATTGTGTGAGACCCAAGCAGCTGGTTACCTCAAACTTGGTATTCATCCCTATGGAAAAATCCATTGTAAGACCTGCCTCACCCCGTGCCAGAGCACAGTTTATTAGCTGAGATTATTCTCAAACACAAGTATGAGCGTTGCCCTTAGGACTGAGTTGTGCTATAAGGTTGTTGGGAAATAAAAAATAAAAGGCTGGCACAGGACAGAGCCATTGAATGCTGTGTCTCAGGAAAAGAACTGTGGGTACTCCAGGAGCTGTTTTTCTCTCTGTGGCTTGTTGGCTTTCCTCCCCAGCCACTGACTTTGTAGTTACCCTTTACAGCTCAGACCAGTGGATGCATTTCTGGGAGTGATTCCCCACCCATTGATGCCGGGATGTGCTGGATTACACTTATCTGTTAGTTTATGTAAGTGTCACAGGGAGGGAATGACCTAACCTAGTGCCATCACAGGGAATGATTAAACTTTAAGTATCAGTGGAAACAAATACCAGTAAGAAAATAATATGCTCCAACATTGCTTAGTTATAGACTTATTGGAAAGAGCAGAGGACTCAGATCTTCATGATGCTGAAGGCCCCTCTGAGAAGCTGAAAGTCCTTGATTTTCCCTGCCTTACCACTCCCAGCTCATCTGCAGAGTGATCAGTGTAGCACTTGGCTGAGCTCTGAGCCATGTTATGAAAACAGTTGCCAGTAAAAGTTTTCTGCTCCTGTGTCTATCACAAGTCTGAGTGTATTTTGCCAAGGGATTGAGGATTTACCTCCAGGCAATCAGAAATACTCCTCTTGGACTACAGACTTCAGGCACTAGGATTTATACATGCAGTGAGTGCTGCTTAGGGACCAGAAGTTGTGCCAATACACAAAGGCTCCCTGGGGCTGGCCTGGGACTTCCACATCTGCTATTGCAAGTGCTCACAAGGAAGAAGCTGGCAGAGAGCAAAGGACAGTGTCAGCAAAGACTCAATGAGGACAGGGTAGAAGAGGTGCATTTCACTTGCCATGCTGTGTTTTTATGTGAGCTGGCAGTAGGTAATGTTCCTGCTCCCCCAGGGATGGCTGGTGGGGGCAGAACATGTATGGTGCAGCACTCCACTGAAGTACTTGACGGCCGCTATGCTCCATCTTGTTAGTGAGGGCATTTGCAATGAGGGTTTTAGTGACATGATTTCAGTTTTGGGATCTGGCCCAGCTCCTCCTTCAGTTAATAATGCAATATCCGTTGAGTTCACTGGCTGCAATACCACACTATAGATGATATTGTTATTACACAAAAAAGTTTGTGACCAGAAAGTAGGCAGGTAACAAGTTTCCTTTCTGGATAAACATTGTAGTTAGTAAGGAGAGGAAAACCATTTCAATAAACTTTTCTCTCTGTATTAGGTTTTTTCATTTTCTTTTTTCTTTCAAACACAAGCGGAATCTCCAGGTCATGGTGATCACTCAGGAAACAAACAACTTCCTTGAAAAGTGAAGGTGAAGATTTACAGAATGAGTGTGGTTTGGCTTGTGGTCTAGCGTGGTGCTTGCCAGACCTATATTGGATGAGGTTGAAAACCTGCCTTCAGTGTCTTTTCCAGAACCCTTTTAGGCAATATTTGTAAATGGTTTTTATTGTTCTCTAGACCTGAGGCTCAACAAAGTCATGCATCCCAGCACCAGGTGCTGGAGAGGGTGAAAGCCTGCTCTCTGAGGACTGATTATCTTCTCTCTCTGACTACCAATATGAGGAGTGAGTAACTAGAGGGTTGTAAGGTGAAGGTGGTGTCCAATGCTGGCTGCTAAAAGGTGGTGGAGAAGGAGGGAATTTGTGCCACTGAAATTTTTTGCTCTGCTTTTCCCAAGGCACATCTTTGAAGAGGCTTGCATTTGGAAGTTGGGTCAACTCACTTGACACAGGTGGCCCGGTGCGCAGGGTGGGAGCAGTCACAAACACTGAAAAGCTAGAGTGGCCTTCTTTATCAGAAGTGTTCTTTCTGACCCAGAAAGAGGTGTAATTTGTCCTGCAGCATACCTTGATGAGCTCACTGTGCTTCCTTAAATCTCTTTTTCTGGGTAGAGTCCTGAGGGAAGAATATGCAAGTGCCACAGCCTCAGCTCTGCAGTTTTATTACAGGTAAGTCAAAATGCTGTGGTGCCAATTCTCTTCCATTTTTGCTAATTATTAAAGGAAATATCTTAATTGTGTAGAAGAATGTGCAAGTGTAACATATGACTTCTTATTGAGAACCCGATTTTTTAATGCAATGTAAAACTCCATCTGTCCCATCATCTGGAGTTGGCTACTACTCCTATAGAACACAAATGCAGATCGAGAATAATAAGTTTTAAGTATCCAGTGCATTAACCAAAGCAGGGACTGACTTATTTAACAGAAACTATTGAAATAACAGAAACTATTGAAATAACAGAGTCATTGCTGTCCTGTGGGTACTAATGAGGGGATTATTATGTAGGAGTTTCTGTTCCTGACATCAGATAACTTAATCCCCAAATCTGTGGAACTGTGGCCTGTTCTGATGGGTTGCATAAGTATCTAGGTCCACAGGACTTTTTACTACCTTTAGAGAGAAAATAGCTTGGTTTTTTTCCTATCTGCTGCAGATAAGAAAGGGGTGTTAGCATGTACTACGGCTCGAGTGTACATTGGCAGGATTTGTTTTCACCAACCCAAGGTTTCTGACCTATTAAGCACGGTGACTTTATGGCACTTGGAAAGCGTGCTTTGCAAAGAGGCATCCTGTCCTCTGCTTGCCAGCAGGGCGTTCCAGGTCTGCACACAGCTGAAGCAGGAACCTGGCCCATATTCTTTTGCATAAAGGACTGTGTTGACAATCATTCTAAGTGACTTCTAATGTTACATTTTTAGCCATGTAAACTCATTTATTACACACAGATTTTGATCAGTCATCAAGGGTTAGATTAAGAGATAAGCAAAGGAGCAAAGCGTGTGATGGATAATTTAGTCTCTGACTCAACAAAATCATGTAACCTTGCTGATCTCTGTTCACAGTTATGGCCT
Organism: Psittacus erithacus; assembly: GCA_009867235.2. NCBI lineage: Eukaryota > Metazoa > Chordata > Aves > Psittaciformes > Psittacidae > Psittacus > Psittacus erithacus. The sequence goes on from WYDI02031667.1 coordinate 67,981, forward strand.
AAAGACAACTATGTGCTTAAATGCTGCGCTAAACACCTGTATTCAGTGTTTGCCAATGACACCAAGCTGTGTGGTGTGGTTGATGTGCTGGAGGGAAGTGATGCCATCCAGAGGGACCTTGACATGCTTGAGAGGTGGGCCAGTGCCAACATCATGAAGTTCAATAAAACAAAGTGCAAGGTCTTACACCTGGGTTGGGGAAATCCCAAGCACAAACACAGGCTGGGCAAAAACTGAATTGAGAGCAGTCCTGAGGAGAAGGACTTGGGGGCGTTGATTGACAAGAAGTTCAACATAACCTGCCAATGTGTGCTTGAAGCCCAGAAAGCCAACAACATCCTGGGCTGCATCAAAAGGAGCATGACCAGGAGGTCGAAGGATGTGATCCTGCCCTTCTACTCCACCTTCGTGTGTCCCTACCTGAAGTGCTGCGTTCAGCTTTGGGACCCCAACACAAAAGGGACACGGGCCTGCTCGAGTGAATCCATAGCAGGGCCATGAAGATGATCAGAGGGTTAGAGCACTCTTCCTATGAAAACAGGCTGAAAGAGTTGCTTTTGTTCAGTCTAGACAAGAGAAGGCTCCAGGAAGATGTTATAGCAGCCTTCCAATACCTAAAGGGGGTCTATAAGAAAACTGGAGAGGGACATTTTACAAGAGCATGTAGTGACAGGACAAGGGGAAATGGCTTTAAACAGACAGAGGGTAGATTTAGATTAGATATAAAGAAGAATTTTTTTCCTATAAGGGTGATGAGACACTGGCACAGGTTGCCCAGAGAAGTTGCGGCTGCCCCATCCCTGGCAGTGTGTTCAAGTCCAGGTTGGATGGGGCTTTGAACAGCCTGGTCTAGTGGAAGATGTCCCTGCCGATGGCAGGGGGTTGGAACTAGTTGATCTTAAGGTCCCTTCCAACCCAAACCATTCTGTGATTCTATGATTCTCAGTCATGTATGTTGTATCAACTAGGTCTTTCTTAAGGAAAGGAAAGCAAAATTCACCATTGAAAACTTGGCTGCTCCTGTTCTTCCCAGCAAACTGCTGGTGGGATGATGAGCGTGAGATACAGCCAGTAGCATCTGCAAAAGACAAGCAAGATGATAACAGTGGCCCTTGAAGTAATGTGAAACATTTCACTTGTTGATTTTTTACATACAGTGTACATCTCTAGAATAAAGCAACAGTGTTCAACAACAATGTTCATGTCTAGATTACAGAATTCAGAGTAGTTTTTTTTAAGAATATGATCAATAACTGTAGAAAATAATTTAATTAAGAATTGGTTTAATGGATGTTTTCCTCTTATTTTACATGGAGCAGATTCAGCTCTATGGTAATGAAACTGGCAATAGAGAACTCTGAGATACTGATGGAATAATAAAGGATTAAGTACAACTATGTATTACAAGAATCTAAGATTTTTAGACACACCCTGCATGGACAGAGTAAAATGTATTTTAATGCTCCAATAGCAAAAAATAAAACAAACAAAAAAAAACCCTCCTAATTTTTTACAAGACTTCTGCAAAATTATCCAAAATAGTCCCCCACCCTGGGACTTTTGCTGGAGGAAGAGGCCAGGCCCAGAGTTTCTACCAAATCCTGGTGTTTATGAAGGCTCTGCTCCTTTTCCCAGTTCCTCTCAGCCTGAGGAGTTTCAGTGTGAATCTCTCACTGGAGGCAGCCCAAGACTTTCTGTCAAAGCAGGAAAATCCATGTAGGTTATGAATTCTGGTGCCTTGAGCATCAAACATGCATATGCTGCAAAGAAAACAAGCATGAGTGTCAGATCCAGTCCCTGAACTATTCTCAGTGAATGGAAGACATGACCAGGGCTGCTTCAAGACAGGCATAGAGGAGCAGGCAGAACGGACCTCTTGACCTCTTGTCTCTGGATCCTCCCAGTGCCACCTTGCTTTCAAAGGGTAGCTCTGGGCATGCATGGCAGCAGCGCTGGGGAGCTACAAGGGGTAAAACAGATGTAGGTGATCCAGTCAGCTGTGTGTGTACCTATGTAATAAAACTACATACAGAACAACAAACTATCGGAATATAGGTGGTATAAATTTTTTTTTCCTTGAAGATACAAATATATAACATAAAAGAGAAAGATTCCAAAGCTGGCAAGGAGAAATGCACCCATTTTCCCCCTCATGAAGTGAGAATGCATTGAGCACAATGGGTGTGAATTTCCAGGCAGATCCAAAAAGAAGAAACTACGAGGTCCCAGTTATCACCAGCTTCAACTGCTTCAGCGCAGTTGTGCTGCTATTTGAGACAGTTTGTCCATCACTGGAAACTACCCTGGTGACCAGACATGCTGATCGCTGTAGGGGTGTCCCACCTCTCATGTTGTACCCAGTCTGCACCAAAAGATGTAGGAAGGACCTTCTAAGGAAGGAGGAGAGGAAAGAACCATCAACTTCCACTAGGATCCAAACACAGCAGCATCTGGCTCATCCACCAACTCCTTGCCCTCATGAGCTGTAGGGCTTCCCAAGACAATTCTGCCCACCCTCTTGAATTTAAAAGTGCAAGAATTGAACTGACTCAAATTTAATGGCAATGGTATTATTGCCACACAACAATATATCGAGGATTTGCAGGGATAAAAGAAAGGCAAAGGGAACTCAGGAAGATTATACAAATGACAACCTGGGTGCAATGAAACCATGAATGCAGGTGGTTCCTGCTGCACCACTGGCCAAGCTAGTGGCGGCTGCCCCTGGATTAAGAGCAGCTGGGCTCTGTAATTCAGTGTAACTCCCACAGCATCTCTCTGCTGGGGTCAGCTGGGGACAGCAGCTGCTGGGGAATCACAGGAGGGATCACCAGGGTAATTCCTCCTTCCTCATCTCCTCATTTGCTCTGGCTGGCAGTACGCAGAGCAGGGGCAGGTCTGCAATCCTGCACACTTCCAGCTCTGCTCAGTAGTGCGTGTTTGGGGAAAATTAACCCAGCAATCAGGAGCACAGAGGCAATGCAACTGAGATTTGAATTGCTCCAAAAGTCCTTGCCTAGGTGTAAAAATGGTGACCTGCTGCAATCCCGTCCTTTCCCTGATGTCAGCTTAGCAAGAGAGGCTGTTGCCTCAGCTGAACTGACACCATTCCGTCAGTCTTGGGGCTGTCTGTTCATGTACACTAGTGTCCTTAGGATGTGCCTAAAGACCGCTCTTTACTTGTGACTCAGAGGAGAAAGTACGCATCTGAGGGACTGTAATGTTCTTGGTATTAAATCTGGGTGATTTTTGATGGAGTGAAAAGCTTGTTATAAATTTGAGCAGAAACTGGATTTGACCAGTTGGTCCACACCGCAAACACATGCATGTGGAAATTCCCAAATGCAACAGCATCCCTACAGAGGGAAATATAAGCAGCAAAGAAGTATTTACAGTGGAGGAAAGAAAAAATCAAGATGCAGCTTCCTAATTTTAAAGTAATCTCAGTGCTAGCTGTAACATAAGCACTGGCCACAGCAGGTTGTTCAGGGTTTTTTTCTCTTAGTGAGTATAACTGTACCACTGAAGCGCCAAATCTCATCTTTCCCACTTGAGGAACCAAGCTGCCCTAATGGAGAGGACAAGTTTGCAGTTGAAAATCTGCCTCAGCTCATGGTGATATGCTTTTATGTTTTCTTCTTTTTGCCAATACTGCTGTGCTGAGCTGTGCAGAATGAAAGAGGTGATTTAATATGGCGTGAAGCCGTGAGCTGCCTGCAGAGCCTGCAGGGATGGTTTCATAGGGGTGCTTCTGTGGCAATGAGCCAAAATTAAGGCAAAACGCTATGCTGCAGCATGGATCCTGCCTGGTGCCCTGCCTCCAGCTGCCTCTCGCAGGGTGAACCTGCTGGAATTGCGTAGGTGAGGGGGATGGAGCTCTCTCTGATGTTCTGGAATAAATTTTCAAGTGTTATTTTCCCAGCGTGCCCTTTCTCCCTTCCAAAAGGAACCGGCAAGCACCAGGGCTGCAGCTTGCCACAACTGCGTTCAGCTGTCAGCAGTGCTTTTCCTACGGGCTCACAAGTACTGGCAGCACTCTCATTTTGAGAAAAACAGAGATGATTGGAGTTTAGAGAGACCTCGGCACTGGCTGCCCTTTGTGGAGAGATGATCCTGCTCTACTTGGAAAGAGAAAAATCTCCATCGATTTGGGGCCGGCTATGTGCATTCCGGTTTTGGATCTCACCCTATGGCTGTCCCAAGTCTCATCTTGGGTAGGTCTTTTTTTGCAAAAGGAAAAAGCATCAGGAATGACTGTCAAAACAAGGCAGCGTTTTGCCTGCAGGAAGATGAGTGATGTTGCTGCAACCCACAGTCTGAATGCTATGTGAAATGCCAGTTAAAATAGAATTGTTTGCATAAAATGAAGCACAAAGTTTTCCTAAATCCTGATGTTATTTACAAATAAATATTCCCTGGGTAATAAAACCTGGGCACATACAATTTGTATGATGACAAAAAAGTTAAATGATCACACAAGCTTATTTACAGTGGATTTTTGGCTTGCTCACTGTCCCAACTATTAAACAGAAGCTCTGTATTTCTGAATGTTATCAACAACTACTGTTTCCTTGACAAAGCCATAAGAGAGAAATAAATCTCATAAAGAGATTGCTAGGCAGCTGTTCACCAATCGCTAAATGCTTGCACGAGTTACTCAGTATTATCTCTGTGTTTGTGCAGCTCAGCACTTGAGTAGGAATCAGGGGATCTCAGCTCAGCTCCTCCAGACCACCTGGCTGCCTAGCAAATTTTGGTGCATTTACCAGCACTGGATTCCTTTCTAAATGAGGTACAAAACCCAAGCCCTTCTCCGTCAGTGCAGAAAAAGACCCAGGACATGTAAGTGCCGATATACAAGCATTTTTCTATATAATAAGTGAATACCTTTTATTTGGTAGGAAACTGTATGCCTATCATGAAAAGCTGCTACCCAGTTAATGCTGTTGTGAAGCAGATCTTCCCTCCTACTATTCAGCAAATATATAGAAACAAGTGTAATAGGGCATCTGGAGGGGGTGGGGGGGGTGGCAGCACTCAAGAAAAATGCCAGCAGCCAGCTGGACAGCAGTGTAAGCGTAAATGTGCCTGTGCTGCCCAACTGCAGTGTCACACCAATGCAGGGACACAGCAGGATGCTCAGCCCATCTCTGATGGTCACCAGCCAAGGTAGCCCTTCTGACACCAGGGATGCTAACAGCAGATCAGCCTCACCGTACAGCACGGAGCAGAACTATGCCTGAAGGGGAGAGCTAATCTCTGGGTTCACTGAGCAGCCCCACCAGCCACAGCTGCAGCATCACCGTCACCTTGCTCAGCATCACTGCCGACTAGTGTGAGTTGAATGTGTTTGTCAAACCACTGCTGGAGATGCTACATGATGGGTGATTGCCTAAGGCTCAGCTTCTCCATCACTCCATGTTGACCCAAGACTTTGCTGCTGTCAGTGGGGCCATGCATCCCAGCCCATCCCTTGTGTCAGCACCAGTGCATGGGCAGCCCTGTGCAGAAGCACATCCCACTCACAGTCCTCTGTCTCACTGGTGAGGGGGTTCAGGGAAAGAAAGAAAGCAGGATGACTGCAGCATATTTGTGTGTGGTCATGAAATTGGCCCTGCTAAATGAGAGCAGCACCTCTCACTGTAGATCCAAGTATAGCTGTGGAAGGCCAGAATGTACCGTGGGAGATGGGGATAATCTGCCTGGGGATGGTGTGAATCCCCATCTCCAGCAAATTTAAAGAGCAGACCATACAAAACTCTATTAGAAAGGGTTAGGGTGGAGCTGACCCTGCTTTCGGACTAGAAGTGAAACTGGATGTCTCTCCCAGCCATGCTTTTTGATGCGGGGGTCCACCAAAATGCTCACATAGACAGGCAATAAAATCACTACAAATAACTGTGGTCTGTTACTGTTCCCTTAAAAGCAGAGCTGCAAAAAAAGACTTAAAGCAGATTTAGGTTAATCAAGTGAAGCTATGCTAGTCTCATGCTTGACATATGCATGCACTCAGGCATGACTCACCCTTCAGACAATGATTCATCATTAGTTTTTCTTGTGGGTTTGTATGTCTTTTGTCCATCCCTGTTACAGTCTCTTTCCATCATCTCACAAGTGCAGTGATGATTAAAACAGCATTAAAATTAGACTTTTAATTGGGGACTGCACTGTGACACGCATGGTAAAGGGCAGAGAGGTTGCGTGCCTTTTGTCCTGAAGAGGAACAGGGAAGCAGGCTGTAGGTGATGATTTTGAATGGGGGAAGGAGGGAAGGAAAGAGGCTGAGGCAACTGTAAAAGTGTTGATTCTGGAAGGACAATGTTGCCAAGCAATGCGATCGTACATTTGGTTACTGCATAAGGAGCTGCATCACTTTGGTGAGCTTGAGAGGAGGTATTAAAAACCACACGTCCTGCATAAAGGCCTTCTACATGTTGCACTGTATTTTCTATGTATTAGCACGAGTCTGAAGAGCTGAGTTGTGCAGCTGACCTCCAGCCCCATGGCCCAGCACGGCACTCAGCAGCGATGTCCCAGCCTGTATTCCCAGGACATTTTCTGCAGGTCAGGGCAGGATGCTGCTGAGGCCATGGCCTTGGCTTCCCCTTTTTTGGGGTTAGGAACTCTCTCCCCCACAGGAGAAAAAGCTCTGCAGTCTCTGTTCACCAGAACTATCACCATCACATGCCCTTGCCCGTCTCTTACAAGTGTGTGTGTATGTGAGTAAATCTTACTCTCTGCATGCATGGTGCCCAGGCACATGCTGCATAAGACAATGCTGAGTAGCTTGAAGTGTATGGCTTGCTCTTCCTCCTGTACCACTCCCGTTCCGTGCATGCAAGAGAGGAGCAAGGAGCCCTCCAGGAAGCTGGTTAGAGGCTGCCCTGGGAACAAGCAGCCCTTCCAGGCCACCATATCACTTGAGAAAGAAGCTACCCTCTGCCAAACTGTTCTATAATCCTCCACATGCACTTCAGCAGTAGTAAACAGAATAGACAACTACATCTAATAGTGGAGGTACTGAATAAAACAATTTCCTGTTTAGACAGATGCTGCAGCCCGGTGTTTCCACCATTTGTCCTTTGGGAAGTGAAGTTTGGCCCGAAAAGTGAGGGCCGCTCTATGAAAAGAAATAAAAGACTCTTCTCACTTCAAGCACCCAGGTTTGTTTGTGTAAGCAGAGGGTAATAGTTTACAGTGGATTACAGGGCAACATTCGTAATGGCATTTGCTCTTAAACAGTTACCAGCTTTATTATCTGCACCAATTAAAAGAGGATTTGAAGGAAGGGATATTAACAGCAATGCCAGACTGTACATATGTTTCTTTTCATGTTGTACAGTTCTAAAGAGAGAAATGAGCTCAGCAATATTTTTTTTTTAATCCAACTTCTACATTTAATAATATTTAAAAACTACATGCCCTGTTTCCTTTTGTTCCACCTGCTTCCATTTTCCACTTCATTTTCTTTTGCTCTCTATTACAGTTTATGCCTGTGCTTTTGTGTGTCAAGCTTGTAATGTATTTCTTTTACATGCTTCTTTGGATTCCAGTACTTTCCCCCCTTAGAATCAGTCTGCTCTCATCTCTCTTTCTCTGCGAGGAAGTCTCTTCTTTCTGATTGTGGCTTTCTTTAGCTCCTTGTTCCCCATTTCTTTCCTATTTAATGCATTGCTAAGACTTCTTTTTTCTTCCTTTTGTTATACATCTCTCTTAAAGTAGTACACCTCACCTCTTCCCCATCTCTGCTCGCTCCCTCATTTACCTGCTCTTTCAAATGCTCAGGCATTCTCCCCTTTGTTCTCTGCTTTCCATCCCTTCCACTCTTCACCTCTCCTCATTCTCTCCTCACCACAGTCTCTCCTTTCCCTCTTCTCACCCTTTTCTTTTCTCTTCAGTGTTGCCCACACTTTTCTGCCCTTTTTCTACTTTTCTCCCACCTCGAGGACATGATCAAAGCCTGAGCACTCCTTTTCTGACTTCCCAGGGGTTATTGGGGAATTTATCTGTTTCCAGAAGACCCAAAAAAAGGAATACAAAGAGAACTGGTGGGATTTTTTTTTGAATCACCTGGGACCCAGGGGGAGGATAAAACCTTGTGACTTGCTGAGAAAGTTTCCTCTCTAGATCTGTGGTATGTAAGTGTGAGCAAGGGCAAAGGCTTCTTTGGTATCACTCCCATATCCTCAGCAAGCATCCCTCTTCACCAGCTAGATGGGGATCTAGCCCTCGTCCCCTCCACCATGATTCCCAGATGGAGGGGTCAGGCAGTGGGACACGGCATGGTCAGTATGTCCACCACTTGCTTTGTGACTCTTGGCGTAAGGGATGCCCTCCCTTCCCTTTGGCATCGGCAAGCAGTAAAGCTGCCCCACGGCCACAGGAGCATGTGTGATGAGGGCAAGCAGGGCAGGATGGGATTGGAACCCTTGCCCCATGTGCCACCTCCAGGTGACTGTCGGTGCCCCAGGCTTGTCATCTAAGGAGACCTCAGATTGCCTTGTGCTTCTGTAACTGAGATCTCAAAATAAAACCCACAGCTGTCTGGATGGCAAGGTCCCGGGAAGCAGATACGGGACCTTGCCATTCTGCTGTTTGCTTTGTGCAGCACCACAAACACAGAGGACATAAACATGTTTTGAGAACGTTTCTATAACAATAGTAAGTAGTTAGAAAAGTAATCACTTATCACTGTTATGATGTTAAAAAATAATCTTTACCATATTGCACTGAAAGGCAGCCAGAAGAGACTGAAGAACAGAAGGGGTAGAAGAAGAAATGAGGCTGTGGAGAAGAGAGACAGCAGAGAAGATCACAGAAGCAGGGCACTGCAGAAAGGTCTCATCGTACCCCACGCTCCCTGTGAACTCCTGCCTAGGACAGCATCCCCATTTAGCCAGGGCATGTAAGTAAAGGCTGAGCAATTACTGCAGGACTGAGCCAAGTGTGCCATGAAATCTAATTAAAGTCAACAGGCTCTGGTGTCTGGTGGGGCCTGAAGAGAGCCCTTTCACTGCCTGCGCAAACCGGGCTGTCATTATCGGTGTCCCAGGGCAAACAGCCCATTAAAAGTATCTGGAAATACTCCTGTCCCCTCAGTGGCTTTCTGTCAGGCCTAGTGTGAATACTACAAATTAAGCAGAAGCATGCAATAAGATTCCCTGCAGACTCTTAATTAGCTATCGTGCAGTGGCATTTCCCATCTGCAGAGCTGCTGGTTGTGGTGGAAGTGCCAGTGAGGGGGGATGCTGAAAAGAGTCTTTCACAGGGGTCCTCCACCAGCTTGGTGGTACAGCTTGGGTCAGCACGGGGGACCCCCAGTGCCGTGCTTTTGGTGTGCTGGCAACCACAGCACCACTGCATGTTTAATAGCAACGCAGCAAGGTGCTGACAGCATGACAGGCTGCAACAGAGCATCATCTCCATCTCCATAATAACTTCAGTGCTGCCACCTGGGAGCAGATCCCACCACAAGCACAAGAGCAGCGTGGAGGACCTGGCTGCAGCATCCTTTCTTCACAGGGAGAGCTGCAGTTGCTGCTTCTCGAGCCATCAGTGCTGCCCGTGGAGAGGCAGTATCCACTCCCTCAGCTCCCCCTTTCTGGTGGCCACCACCCCTTTCCAGACCAGGAATGGCGGGCAGCATGGAGCCAGTCCAGCTCAGCACACAGTACCACAGATGTGAGCAAACAGTGAGCCAGGTCAGACAGCTGAAGGAGAACAACCAGGTTCTTCAGAGTCTTTCTAACTTACAGGATCAATATTTGTGTAATATTCATGTTGTAGGACTAAATACTTGTTATAGGATTAAGTATTTCTGCACTGCTCTAGTGACTTCACTAGCATTCAGTGCCTGGGGCTGCTGGTAATGAGCTGGAGTCACATACCAAGCTGAATTATTATTACTAACACGTTTAGATGCAGCTTCATACCTGATGAATGACACCTGCTGTGAAAAATGAGTGATGCTATTTTTGGAAGGTATTTATCTGGTGTTTGGAGGGTAGCTTTAGATGTATGCAATTCAAATGCATTTCTTTAGGTAGGATAACGATCCTAACATTATCATATTCAATGAAAGCATGTCTACAAGTACGTATTCTGTACGTGCTGTATGTGTGCAAAATGTGTATCCTAGATACCTAATGGCAATAGCAGATCCAAGCTGCAAATAAACTAGTAAGTCAAATATGTGTTACTGGGCCCAGATCACTAAAATCAGTAGGAGCTTAGCATGGAAAGGAGTGTAAGATTGGATCAACCGAAGTAAAGACAAGCATTATTATTTCCTTTTTGGAAATTAACGCAATATTACAGATTTAAAATTGGATGACATTTTGCACACCATTTGGAAAATCATGTTACAGATTTGCCAAGGCACTTGCAGCTTAAAACTGCCTTATGGAAAATTTCTTGATATTTCTTTTGCAAATTGCAGGTACATTCCCCCTCTTCCTTCCTCCTTCTTCTACTGCCCTTGTTCCTTCTAATTATGCTCCACGAGTAAAAAGAAAATAAGCTGATAAAATATTTATGGACAATATTTACATGAGCATGTGTTTGGGTTTTTATTGGTTATTTTTTTCACTCTTCCTGACTTGCAGGTGAAATTCGGAATTATTAGGGGCACAAGTGCGCTTGCACAGTTGTCTTACTTGATCCCTATTGACAAAGACATTACCTGAACAGTGTTTAGAGTAGGCTTGAAGTGGGATTACAAATGTGGCTTTTGCGATTCTCTTGAGACACCGCTTTCTTCCCAGTAGTGTCATTTGCACATCCAAAACAAACCAGTTTTTTTTGTTTTCCTCTCTTTCTCCCTGGAAAAAGCAACCAATGTTTCCAAACAGCCAAGTTTGGACTGTTCCAAGGTTTTGTGACAGGCATATGCACGGCTGTCTCTGGAAATGCCAGCAATGCTGCTGTCAGCAGTGTTCTGCTCAAGGACAGACCCAGGAAACAAATCAGACCTGCAGTACTCAACAGGCACTATTGGGTCTGCAGGCTGGCAAGTCTATGAATTAAAGCTAGAGCAAAACCAAAGGCTATCATGATTCCTAAACCTCTCCTGCATTACTGCTTTCTGCCTTAGTCCTGGTGTGGCTCAAAAGCAGGGTATTCCTTGGACAGGTACCTATGCCCCAGGCTGTCTCCTAGGAGCAGCCAGAGCCATGACAAGCCAGGTCTGGGTAAAGCATTTGGGCTCCTCTATCACCAGGCACACCAGAGTCCCTGATACTGGGGACAGGAGGGAGGAACCTGTGCTCAGGGCTGTCTCCCTGCCTTTCCGAGTAGAGCTGCCTGTTGGCTGCAGTCCCAAGAGCAGGCAGAGTCCCTTTGCCTGTAATGTGTGCACAGGGTCATGCCTGGATCCTCTGCCTGAGACCAAAGTGCTTGCATCCTAATCAGAGCCCGTATTTCTATGCTTCACAAACCGTGGCCTCACAGCCCTGCCTTTTAAAGACAACTATTTAAAGATCATATTCTTTAGATGGTGCATTCAGGTATTCTTTCAGTATCTTACTTGGTAGCCTACTTCATATAAGCTAGAGTTGTTCATGGGCTGACATCCATCAATGTGCTTTTGAGATGCACATGGTACTCTTGCAAATGCATTTTCAATTTTTCCCTCCAAAAGACAGCTAGGCTCTTAATTCCCAGGCTGTTTTTTTTCCATCAGCATAGCTCAAGACAATCACTTTCCTCTTCTTAATTAACAAATTGCTTATCAGCAAAGCAAAAATAATTTTACTGAACTTTATTTCACAATGTCTTCTCCTTAGCTTCCAGCTAAATACCTTGCTTTACAAATCTCTTTTTTCACGATACCATAATGGTGCATTATGGGATCTCAGATTTCTCTAAACAGCCTTAGGTGCTCAACACATATATTCTTTAAACAGAATAATTTTACTCCTCACAGTGGGAAGCAGGCATCATTCATAAAGTTCCTATTTCCTCAAGAGATTAGCACTGACTAATGTTTCGCACAATTAAGCATTTTAATTTAATTGTATATATGAAATGCTGAACCAGGAGCTTTTCCAGACAGGGTCATGCTTTGAAAAACTCTAAAAAAGGCAGGTGCTTCAGCAAGCTAATTTCTTTAAAACGGTTAATTTCCCCATCCCACTGAAAATTTATTGTACAACGTAGCATGTCCCAAAAGAAAGAGGTAGGTGAAAAGCTGGGATTCGGTGACAGATTTTACATATGCACAGAGCCAGGAGTCATGTGGGGAAAACAGGGCATTTACACCAGAACCCAGAATTTGAGATCCTGAGGTTTCTTCAGAGATGATGAAGAATCCGTGTTCTATAAGAAATTGAGTCATTTGTAATTTATGCTATGTTTATTGGTACTAATTTCTCATGCTCATCTATCAGTTTCCAATCTTTCAGTAATCTGCATTCAATTTTTCAGTTCATATTCCTGCTGCCTGTTGAAATTATCTCTTGTAAGTACTGCTTAGTAGATCTATTAAGTACATTAAAAGTATTCACTGTAAAATTCACCTGAAATTCTTCTAATTTTCCCAAGTGGCATTAAGTAATGTGTGAATAATAAAACAAACAGAAGTGTATCTTTTCCTTATTTTATCACTAAGCAGCACACTCACCTAGCAAAATGACCTAAAATAAGTAGACCTTCCTTAGCATATGAACCAAGACATGTATACGCCCTATCTAGAATTGCAAGTTAATGATGATTAGGGCTGTGCATCTTATTATGCCTGTATTAAAACTTGTTGTTAAACACGATATCAGGTGATGACTGAAATTTGTTAAGGCTTTAAGATATTGTGAATTATATACAAGTTTTATCTAAACTAGTGGTTTGCAATACCCATTTACAAATATTTCTCATTTCCTCATTCATTAGAAGCGAAAACTGAAGACACCGCTATTAATGCATTCAGCTTGAGGGAGTTTTGTGAATGGGTAAGAGTTTCATACCTTGGATCTTATATGAGAGCTAAACAAATGGAGAAAGAGACTCTAGTCACCCTTTGTCTTGCTGTTCCACAGGAACCCATAACATGCGTACTAAAAATGTCTGAGCAAATCAAAGGACTTTGTTGGGGGAAAATCTAGTATTAAATTTCTGAAGGTAATTTTTTTCCTTCTAGATATTTTATATTCATTACTGATATCTTTCTACAGTGAGTTCTTGCTCAGGTTCCTGGAGCTGATTCTCATACAAGCTAAGGTCTCTTCAAACGTTTGCAACTACTATAAATAACATTTGTTCTGGTGGAGGAAGACTACCACAGACATGTATAAAAGCTGAAAAGTGATGAAGAAGGTGAGTGGGGAGTAACAGGTCGCTATTTCACCAGATGCTAGAACAAGGGGGTATCTCTGAGAAACATACCTGAAGAAAACCCAGGGAATGACGATTTCACATACAGCATATGTAAATTGTGGAGCTTACTGCCACAGCAGCAGGTGTTGAACTGAAGGGGTCCAAGATAGGAACAGATTCCAAAAGGGAGTGAATGACTTTGGAGGAGAGAGCCCATAGGGACACTACACAAAGCTGCCTGGATGCATTCTCCAGCATACAAAGTGCTCAAATGGTTGTTGATTGCTGAAGCTGTGATGGCACAGAAGGGGAAGGATCACTCCTTTTTGGACTGTCTCCTGACTGTCTGCATTGAAAACTGGGTGTGAGGTTGGAAGGACCGTGACACTGACCTAATTCAGCCTCTATGGTAAATATCGGTGGCAGTCAGCCCTACCATTTAAAGACAATTATTTCAGGACCATATTCTTTAGGTGGTGCATTCAGGTATTCTTTCAGTCATTTAATCTTAGTTCTCAGGAGTTTGAAAGTTCAAATATATTTCATCTATATAAAGCATATTCTGAAGCAATTTATTCTGTTTTGAGATCTGTCACTTCAATCTTGACAATATGAGAAGTTCTGTACTGAGGTAATGCACACAGAACAGAAGGCCACACACCTGCCCAGATGGATCTGACTTAATAAGCCTTCTAGAGAAGGATTTGGTATTGATACGGATGCCTAAATTTAGATGAATGCAATACAGATATCTGTATGTGAGATGGGTGTCTAAGCTTCCATGTGAGTAAATGGAAATTTAGGCAATAGGGAGTGGAATTAAGAGAGATAATTCATAGTTTCACAAGGTAAACACCATTTACTTAGCTGACTTAACCCTGGGTCCCCTGACTGTAGTCTTTAGATCTTCAGTGACAATTGAAGAATCTCAGACACTCAACTGACATGTAGACAACTAAGTCTGGATTAATTGAATGAGGAGACCAACTCATTCATAATTTCAGTTAAACCCTATAGAATTGGAAACAATCTGTGCTGGATGTGGTACGTTTAGAAGTGTCACATCTCCCCCATATCAGACATGATCTTTCCTTCCGTGAAAGGAATGGTTGCTTCAGGAGAGCTTGGTTCTTTAAGATGTATACAGTTCATTGCATTTCCTTCGTAACATCAGTTAGGAGCTCAGGTTAAAATAGCCCTTCTTGGTACAGACAAGGACGGTACCTTGGCATCAGGAAGCCTGAGTATCCTACCAAGTGAGTTCCTGAGGTTGCAATTCAGTCTTCTTTTTTTTCTGGTTTTTTTTTTTTTTTTAGAAGATTTTTTGAAGAGTGGATATGGCCTTTCTGAAAGGAGATACACAAGGGCTATGTCTACATAAACAGCTTGCAATTCCCAGATGTATTGGAGTCATTGTCTGAAAGTCTCTAAAATGGGTCCCTTAAAACTTGAGTCCTGGCACTGACATCTGGCTCTGAGTGAGCATGGGCACAGCGCACAGGACTGGAGTGCTAGTTTTTGGAGCTATTTGAACAGAGAATGTGGTCAGGACCCAAGCCTCAACCTGCAGCGCTTCCTCACTGTGCTGTGCTCCTACAATGCTCAGCCTTTGAAGCTAAGCTTGTGTAAACAAACTAATCCACCAGAGCACGATAAGGTGCATCATCACACACATGAGAACTGAAAACAAACTTGAGTACATCCACGAGGATACAGCCTAGCTTATTTTGATTATTACACAAAAAAATAAACACAAAGCAACACCAGCATGCGTTGCTCATTGAATACTATTAAAGGAGCAGTTGAGCTCATTGTGCTCTCCCCCAACTCACAGGAGGGGTTTCTGAATGCCCCATTCATCTTTAGCAGCCAAAGACAGAGACCAGCTTTATGTAATTTGGCTGCCCTACATTTATCTCTACCTGGCAACGACTTTGTCATGCTGGCTGCGTGCTACACGTTCTGTATCTCATTCCCAGCATTGCTCTCTCCACATTTAGAGCTGAGAACATAATGATGTCAGATCTTCTGCTCAAGAGCTAGCTGAAGAGAGCTAACATCACCTCATACCTTTCCCCTAAACCACACAGAATCATCTTGCCTATTGACTCAGGCTCCGTTTCCTCATCTTTAATTCCCAGCACAATTTGTCTTTATTTTCCCATCTCTTGACAATTTGTTGTTGATGCTGATTTGACAAGCAGGAAGAGACGGGGGGAAATCTGAGGTATGGGGAGGCAATAAGCCAGCTCACTGAACTTCAGACTTAAGTTAAAGTCTCCAGGGTCTTGGCAAAGTGCTCACATCACTAAGACACACCAATACCCTGCAAATCACAGTCGATACCTCCCATCAGACCTCTGTGCATCTCATCCCAGCCTGTCCTCTCCTTCTCTCAATGCCCCACATGCCTGTCGATGCCCTCTTCACCCTTGCTTCATGCCTTGCCAATATATCGTCAATACCTTTCCCCCTACCTGCCTTTTCAAAAGCTTCCTTCTTTACCAAGCAGGAAGGAATGGCTCCATGTTATCTTTCCATGTTAATCTCATATTGCTGCAATTGTACAACACACTCAGATTTCTGTTTGAATAGCAAACTGTTACTCAGCTTCCACTGAATAGTGGCTGCCTGGGGCAGGCATGCTCACAGAAAAGATCTGTGCTTTCTATCTTTCTAAAAATAAATAATCAAAGAAAGGCAAGAGTCAAAAGCTCACCATGCCCCAAAGAAATGTCTGCATCTCCATGGGAGACTTCCAAATATCTATCCCAAGACAGAGTGGTAGGGGTAGGAAAATTGCAGATCAAAGGTTTTGAAAACATGAAGTTCTGTTTATATGATGCAGACCAGAGCTGTTTGCTCTTCTCAGAAGTAGTGATCAGGCCAGCACACTCCTGCCAATACAGCATTACCATCAGCTTTTGAAAGCTAAATGCCACTGCTGATTGTTGCGAGCAGAGCTAGAGCAGACATTATTTCAATTGAAATGAAGCTTTCAGACCATGCCACTCACTCTCATAAAGCATCTCGAGATACTTAGGAACAACTTCGGAATGACATTTTAAGGCACAGATTCAATATTTGTGCCCCATGGCACTTGGCTTGAGGTGGTCAGACTAATCCCGGGGTGGCAGCAGGGAGCACAGGCCACCGCTGCAGAAGCAACTGCTGGAGAACCTGAGGGCACACATCAGCTGGAGGCTCTGGTGGTTTGCTTGGTAGAGCCAAGTGGGAAATCAGTTACCCTGGAAAGAGGAAATGTCAGGCAGAAGCTTAGGTCATCACTGCTGGTTTTCTATAGTGCCAAATCAGTCTTACTTACCTGCACAGACCAGATCACACTTGCAAGACATAAAATAACACACCTAGCAAGGATTGTGAAATGAAAAAGGAACTGGGTAATTATGGTATTTACAACAGTTTTCAAGTAATGCAAACATCTGAATACATCTTTAAGGGCAAGGAGGATATTTTTAAATAAACATGCTTCCTTCCTGCAAGTAATAGATTGCAATAGCAACTGGCAGAAGGATTCATCTGTTATTTTAGTTGTTTTCATGGTTTCATGGGGTTTAGCTTGAACAAAAATATTTTAAAAAGGGAGTATATTCTATTGCAGGGAAATTGTCAGAGGGTTTCTTTTTATTATTCTGTTCTATCGTATCATGCGTTTATTTTCTCAAGTTTAGAATATTTTTAAATATTTTCTTTTGCTGTTCAAGTTTTCTGTGGTTGATCTCCTTTCCCCCTCCAGCATAGCTATTTTTTGTATACATAACTTAAATATAACCCCTCCAGAAATCTTGGAAGTTACAGTGAATAAGAATGTATTTTCTCCGAAGCAATATTCCAGCCATTCTTTTCTTTCAATAGAGCTAAAGCTGTAAATAAGTTATGACAAATTTCTATTATTTTGATTTGGAATCAGCAATGCTATTAAAAAAAAAGAAAAAAGGTAAATGGAAAACACTGTTCTTGAGCTCATGTAATTTACTATGAATCTCAGAAGATCCTAAAGGCATGAGAGCCGTTGCACTGTGTTAGCAGTTATTAGGGAAGGAAAAACAAGAACACCTATATAGATAGTGTGTGCCCACTTGGATTGCGTATTGAATAGTACAGGCAGTCCTGGTCCTCCCCTTAAAGGACATACAATAAAAAACGTTCAAGAAAAAGACACAGGGATGATCAAAACCACGGATCAGTTTCCGTACTTCAGCTCTTGAGCTTGGAAAAGTGATGTCTGAGAGGGGACATGGCACATGCCTATTAAACCACAAGTAGCATAAAGAGGGGGAAGAGGGACTGATCATTCCCCTTCTTTTCCAACACAAGAATGAAAGGCTGACAAATAAAGCTAGCAGGTTCAAAATGAGTGAAACCAGATGGCTCTTCATAAAGGATATAGTTAAGCTGTTGGGCTCCCTGCAGGAAGATGTTGCCCATGATGGTTACATGGGCATACAGGGAGCTCCTGTGCATAAACTATTGATAGCTGAGAGAGCACACCAGGGAAGTGGATGCTTGCGCTATTCTTACTCACTTTCGCAGACTTCTCTTTCTGGCCACAGTTAGAGGCAGCTTACTTTGGTCCGGCCCTGCATTGCTGCTCTTATTTTTTAATTGCTTCCTGGTAGAACTGTCCCTTTCTTTGCCCTAGTGACATCCCCAGACTCGGCTAGGAATAGGGCTGTTATTGCAGATATGTCTGTTTGTAAAAAGGTGCTGATGTCAATGATTTACTGAAATACACACAGCAAATCTAATCAGCAAACTGCTTTGGCATTAAGAACAGGAAAAGATCATGTCAAGAATGAGGGAGTAATTCAGTTATTTTAGGGTCTTACAACAACTGGCACTGCAACAGTGTAGCCTGTGAAACTCTTGTTTTTAAAAGAAAAACTGTTTTTCCATCTGAAGTTAGAGCCATCACAATACAGATGACGGACTGCTCACATCTTCAGCTCACCCTGGCAGAAACATGTGCTTGACCAGTGTTAGCACTAAAGAAGGCTGAAACTCACTCCTCGTCCAAATCACAAAGGTGCAGACTTCCCCTCGGAGACATACTTCCCACAGGGAGACTATAAATAGCCCTTTGGAAAAATATTTTGCTGTATTTAGCATTTTATTAGAAGCATTGTGTAAAAGGAATTCTCCATTACTCTGTGCTGTTCATCTGCATGTAATACCAGTGGCAACTGATTTTCTGATGGTGCACGAACAGCTAATGTAAAACCTCTGCAGAAGACTTAAAGGTGAAATCTATTTTCCTTGCAGAAAGCCTACATAATCTGGTTTTATACAGGAGAAGTATATCTTAAAGGAACTGGAGGGCACTGCAGTTCCCACATCCTAGTGACTGCTCCAACCTGTAGCTGGGAGGTAGGTACCAGCCCAGCCTCCCTTTTCCCTCTGCAAAGGTGGTGGTATTAGCCAGGCCAGGTGATAACTTAAGCACTTTTTATTCAGTATTATATTGCTCACACAATTTTGCATGGGCAGCTCCATTAAATTCATATTCTTCTACTTAGCCTGTGTGTTTGCATACATGCACACCACCACAATTTTGTCTCTGAGCCCTGTAAATCCTCTGGCTGCCCGCTTCCAGTGGTGCGCAAAGGGAGGACATCAGCTGCCATGCTGGGCTCACATCTGTGAGATCCATATCAGGATCAGGCTCTGCAGTCTGAAACAACATGCCTTCCTTTCTGCAAACGCAGCTGAGGGCAAATATTGCCTACAGTATCTGCTGATGCTAGAACACAGCAATTACTTCTGAAATCTAACCTAATTACAGTTGCTGAAGAATTTTATTCCATCCTCCCTGGCTCATTTGCGGTTCTCCCACATTCTCTTTTATGTCTCCTTTCTTTGAGTCAATATTTACCTTTTTTAACACTTTGTCTTCCTCTGCTTCCTTCCCTCCTGCAATGCTCTGTGCAAGCAGAATAGCACAGCCTCTGCAACCAGCCACATCTGTGTGCAGCCTGCCCTAATGACAGAGACCAAATACATCTTCCAAGTTTTTACAGCCAAAGCTCTGACTTTGCAAAAGCAACAGAACACCTCACCTGATTTTGCATCAGTAAAATTGTTTTTGAGGGGTTTGTCTGTATTTTCAATGCTCTCCTGGGGTGCTCACAACGAAATCAGAACCATGTTTGCATGAATATCAGGGAGAGGAGCTGACAGCCACAAAAAAGGAAAAGCAGTTTGTGAAGTAGCCCATTTTCATTGACATCACGGGAAATAATCTAGCTCAAAGGAAAATTGTTTTCCTGAACCCTTTTTTTTAACTGTATGACTATGCTCAAACTAAGAATTTAAAACAGCAAAGTAAACTGTTTTAAAATGCATGATTTAACTCAGTAGGGGTTTTTTTATTGTTACCAGGAATTTAGCACCTATTTGGACAGCGATGAGCATATTGTGGAACACTCCTAGTGCCTCATTGACATCTAGTGCCTACTGAATGCTGAAGTTCAGGCATCGCCAGTCAAAACATTCAGAAAGGAAACAAAGAGATGAACCTGATTTGGATCTTTTTCTTTTTTTTTTTTTTAAGTGAGTATCAATGTCTTTTTAAAACACAACAATAAAATACCTGGCCAGATGCAGTGAGAGGAAATTCTGTGACCCTGATTTGTGCCCCTGCCCATGGCAAGGGATTGGAACTAGATGATCTTTAAGATCTCTTACAACCCAAACCATTCTGTGATTCAGATTCTGTTCAGGAGGTCAGAACCAATGGTCCTAGTAATCTCTTCTCATATGTAACGACTGTATAAGGGAAGATAATGAGACAGATCTGAGCATGTATGCTACAAACACCTTGTAACAAAATCTTCTGAGATGATATTTTAAAGTCCAGCAGCTAAATTCAAACTTACACATCGTCTTGGTATTGATAGTTGTTTACTGCTTTAACATGACAGAGCTGTACATGTGAAGGCAGATCTATATACCTCTGAGTTTGAAGATTTTTTTTTTTATTCTGTTATTTATTTAAATTTCACATTTAAATTTCCCATATTTTTACCAAAATGTGTCATTAGTAACAGTAACATACTGAGCTTAAGGTAGGTGCAAGAGTAGAGCGCTGCACAGAATCAAAGCAAGCTGAGAAGAATTTGAAAGAGTGAGAGCATGGCGATAAGTAGTGTAACTCTGAGGCTGTGAGCAAGAACAGTACTCAGAAAAAAGAGGGAAGGGAGCAATTAGCAAAGAATTTAGAAAACTGTGTAATCCTGAAAGTAAGGATGTATTCCAGTCCTAACCCAGCTCCTCCTGAAGTCAGTGGAGAGGGGAATCAGGCTGCCTGTTGTAAGGAGAGAGGCAACAGTTTACTATGCCATCCTGCTGCTCATCCAGGGCTTCTGGTAGAGGCAGGAGGTCTTTGAGAAATCTTCCAGGAATTAAAATTTTTGTACCAATCCATGGGGATTGCGTCTTGCCAAAAAGCTACTACGGCAGTCCAACATTAATGCAGTTGTTTTTCTTGAGTCAAGGTAACACTGAAGATGCTGCGTTTGCATTCAGACTTCTCCCAGCTATTCTTAATTCAATTGTGGCACTACAACCATTTAGTTTCTTCTGTTTTGCTAGGACTTCCAAAGCGAAATAGCAGCCCCCTTACTCCTGGATTTGAATTTGAACTTCATTTTCTTGAACAGCTGTCAAAACTGAACAAGCTCCATCACCCTGATTTCAGATCAGAACCTTTCTCCCAGATACAGCCACATAGTAATTCATTATTTGTATTAACCAGCATAGTCCCACTGAAACCAGGCTTTGCCATGAGATGTATCCCCATCCTGCTACAAGTGAATGAAAGGTCTTGTATGGGCCAAGAGGGGCACTGGCACAACGACTGCTGTCAAGCAGAAGAGAAGTGGATTGGCTCTTTCCCATATGAGAAGAAATTATTTCCACAGCCTCTAGCTTTAGCTCACCATGCTGATACACACACATACACTACAGCCCAAGGCAACAGAATGCATACATACAGTTCATGCTGCATAACTGCTTGGCTTCCCTGGAAGGCTGTAAGTGCTCAGTCACAAGATATTCAGGGAGAAAGCTTTAGGGCTTTCTGGGCACTTGGCAGCAATTTGAGCCCTTCCAGACATTAAGTCTATTAAATGTTTAGTTACTAATTTTTCAACCCATGCCTTCTTCCACTTCAAGAAAACCTGCAAATCCTTTTGAATAAACTGGGAAAGTCCAACCTCAGGTAGGTTGTATATATGACTAAATTTTTCCATGAAAACCCTGGCAATGCATGAAACTTCAAAATAGATCAGATAACGCTTCAAAATAGATCAGGTTAAGGTACGCTCAAATCAGAAAATTTGGCTCTTCTTTTGTAATAACCATGCAGAAAAACAGTGAGCTTGGTTTTCTTGCTGAAGAGGTCCTAAAGTCCCATCAGACATCCTACTCTAGCACTTGGGGCAGCACCAGTAGGATGCATCTGAAGTCTGTTTCACTGTGGCATGGCTGGCGTGACTCAGTAGTCATGGCTGGCTTGACTCCTTTGACTAACAGGAGCCACAGAATTATTTGTCATGTCCTTGTCCCTGTTAATCTCTCTGTCAGCATAGAAAGTAGGGAGACAAGCAGCCCAAGGTCTGCTCTGCCCCTTAATTAACATTAATCAAATTAATCTTTGTCCATCTCCTTCTTACGTACTTGAAAACTTAATACAACAGTTTCATCCTCAGTGCAATTTGATCAGCTCTCTGAGGGTCCTTTATTCTTATTCATCACAGGCTTTTCTCCCACAGTGCCATCCATGACTATTGCAGCACTGTGCCATTTATGTTGATTCGAGGATGATTATTTGGCAGATCCCTGTTCACTCCTAGACAAACACTAAACCAAATGCAGGCTTCACATTTAAATTAAGGGCTGCAAATTGCATCTTATTTCTCCTCAACATGTGCTTGAGTCTGTAAACAGATAAAGGAATCAATATTGCACAGATAATGCCTATGCTTCCAGGGCTTGGTGGCCAGGCTCTGGCTCTGGAGCTCAGCAATGTCCCAGGTAGCTCCTTTGCCAAGGGTTGCATCATGCGGCAGTGGCAGCACTGCATAATCTGAATCCCTGGCAGCAAGAGAAAGCAAGCCAGCAGAGTCAAACCCAGGATGTCCGAGCTGAACTTGCACCCAACCGCTCATCTCTCCCACGGGCTTGCCACAATGGAGCAGCGGGGTCCTGAGGGAGTTGCTGTCCTCTCTTGCTCTTCCCTTTGGCCCTCCACCCTGGGAGACACCTAGCTTGTGGTTGGCGGCCCATTGAAAACCCTGCTGCGTCATTTCTGGGCTGTGAAGGTTGGCCAGCCTATTCTAGTCAAAACAAAAGGGATTGCGGCTTTGGATCACAGGCTCCTGGTGTCTGAAAAGTTGCCTACTGATATGCCATGTTTATATTAGAAAAGTGGCTTACAGATATTTCATAATTATAAAAAAATTTAATTCTTTCAAAGTGAATGCTGGGTTCCTTCCCTGAAGTTCTTCCATGTGGCATCTAGTGTAACCATTTGGCTAACTTCCAACTCAAATGCAGTATTGACAGTATTTGGTTATTTTCCATGTGTCACCGGCCTAAGAGAAGGGCTGCGTGTTTCAAGTGGTGGGTATTTCACAACGGGACTCAGGTATGTGCTGGGAAAAGCCTGCCTCAGCCTCTGCCAATCTGCTGTTCGTTGCCCTAATTAAAGTTTACACTGGTAACCTAGGGAATGAATGAAGAAACAAACCTTAACCAGTCTCATTTCTTCACTTGTGTGATGGAGTCCTTTGGAATTCACAGGGAAAATGTTAAACATGGTAGAGAGGTAATCTTGTACATGCACCCCTTTGTCTCTCCAAGTGCCTTTCTCAACATGGTATTTTCCTTAAGGTACTCGGTCTCCCAGCTTTTGAAAGTGTAGGGTTGTTTTGGGTGCAGGGTTTTGGTAGGTTTTCAGAAGGACTGGAATATCAAATCATGTGGTGTATATAATCATGGGAAGTTCCTTTTCTCTAACCTTACAAGGCTCGAAGATTTTATGTTATACCTCATTGTGCAACACAAGAAAAATACCTCAGGAACAGAAATGTCTTTTATTCCACTCCCCATGTATCTGATGCTTTATTCCCTCAGGCACTACTTGTTTGCCAAAGGATTGTTTAACCACTGTTTGACAATTTCCAAATGTGAAAATATGCTGGGTTTCATCCAAAGGAAGGGAGGAGCTTTTCAAAGTTTTGTATTTAATCTTGGCTAAAAGTAAACAACTTTACCCTTTCAACATTAGTCATGCCTGCTGTATAAAGTGCGATGTAAAAGTGCTCAGCAAAGGAGAGCAACGTTTTTCCATACTTTGTAATTATTAATATTTGCATTTGGGATTGGATCAGATTGAATAACTGGTACAATGTGGTGCACAGCAGGGGTAACTGAGGCAGCTGGGGAATGGTGGGAGTAGAAGTGGCACAGCTCCTTGCTGGAGCCAGGTAGCTGGAGCTACCTTCAGTCCACAGACACACACTCGGGTGGGCAGAGAGGTCTCTGCTGGCTGGCATTTTGTAAGGATTAATGTGTCTTTAAAAAGGAGGTGGAATGAACGAGGGGGAATGAGGAAAGAGCCCCCAGCTTATCACATAAACCACTGGCACAGTGCAGCCAGGCCCTTCTGGTGGGGACAGAGCTTGCACCGGCTACAGGGGCTTTTCCCTCTCCAGCAAACGCCTCTCTGCGCAAAAACTGCAACTCTCCTAAAAAGCAAATACCGTATCCGACAAGGGAGACCCCTTCTGAGGGTGAAGGCCAGAACCCTGCCTCTTCCAGGTGTTTCTACGGCACAGCAATGGGGACAGGGCGGGTTGGCCGGGTGGACATAGCAAGCCCCGAGTGCTGAGGCCGTGCGAGGTCAGCAGCAGGCAGGGCTGACAGCCGGCGGGGCCGGACCGGGCGGGCAGGCGGCTCAAACGGAGCAGGACTTGGAAGGCGGCGGGGATACCAAGCCGTGCCCCCGCTCCCCAGGGATCTCTGCCCTCCCTGGGGAGAGGGGCAACCCCACAGCCCGCTCCCTGCCGCCCTCAGAAGTCGGCAGGAATGCCCAGCGAGGCGAAAGCAAGGCTCCGAATCAACAGCTCCTCCCAGGCTCCAGCAGACGTCTTTATCTCCCACTGGCCACTTTGCAGGAGGAGTAACAGGGGAAAAAAAAAAAAAAAAAAAAGAAAAGAAAAAAGAAAAATAATGCAAAGTGGGGAATAAAAAGAATGACCTACTTTGCAACAGGGGAAAAAAAAAAAAAAAAAGAAAAAAGAAGAAAAAAGCGCTCTCTGTCAAGGTTTTGCTGTAATTGCCGGTGCGGCGTTGCATAACCAAACCCGGAGCTCCTGCCCGTGCCCGGGAGGCCGGGAACCCACCCCTGGGCAGCGCGGTGCCGTGCCCCGCTCCGGCTCAGCTCCCGCGGCCACTGCCGCCGCCGGGGAAGTGGGCGCGGGCAGAGCGCAGGGTCACCCCCGGGCCGGGGCCGTGCGTCCCCGGCCCGCCGAGCCGGGACCCGCCGGGACGCTCCGGGAGCCGGCGCCGGGCACCGAGGGGCAGCCCGCTTCGGGAGGACAGCGGCACTGTGGCCCCTGGCATGGCGGGGGCCCTCGGGGTCAGGTTCTAGGGGCCGCCGCCGGTGCGAAGCGGGGATGCCGCTGCAGATATATGTAAACGCGGGCACGCTGGGGTTTGCTGCTGCCGTCGTGAATCCATCCTTGATGCGGGGCTGGCTTTTTGGTTGAGGGTTTTATTATTTTTTTCCTCTGCTTCGCCTTCCGTCCTTTTTCCAGCTTCTCCTTTTCTTGGATCCTCGCCTGTCTCCTCCCACAGAACGAGAGAGAGGGAGAAAAAAAAAGGTCACGTATGTTTGGAAAAATATGTAGGTCAGTGGAACATTCCCTGCACTTGTGCACAGGGAGCTGGGGCGGGAGAGCTCCTTCGCAGCCCTCTCGCTACCCACTGCCCCAAACGGGCCCTGTCGGAGCCCACCGCGGGGAGGGGGGAGGCTAGCGCCAGGTTCCCTTTCCCCCTCCCTGACCCATTTTGCGCACCGGCCTCGTGTTTGGGCTCTCTCCCCCCCCCCTTCATTCACCCCCTCCTTCCCGGTCCTTGCCGAGGAAAGAGAGCGAGCGGCGGCGGAGGAAGCCGGCGCGGGGGAACCACCGCCACCGCCGCCAGCCTCTGGGGCCGCGGCTGCCGCCCATGGGCGCAGGGCGCGTCCCCCCAGCGCCGCCGGCTGAGGACGCGGGGCGGCGGCGGGGGCAGGCGAGGGGAGGCGGCGGCGGGCGGCGATGAAGGGCCGGCGGAGAGGATGCCCCCGCCTCGCCCGGCGGGCTCCAACTTCGCGGAGAACTACCGGCCCCGCAGCCCCCGCGCCTCTCCCGGCCGCGCGTCCAACTTAATGCCCCAGCAGGAGCCCCAGCCAGCAGCCCTCCCGGCTCCCGGCCTCCTCCCCTCCCCGCAGCAGCCCGGGCTCCCGGCGGCCTCCCGCTGCCGGCGGAGCCCCTGGCCCCGGCGCGCGTGGGTCCCGCGGCGCCCGGGGCGGCGGCAGCGCGGCATGCGGCGGCCCCGCGCACCATGAGACACGGCACCGGCACCGGCGGCAGGCAGGAGGCGGGCAGCGTCCCCGGCTCCTCGTCGGCGAGGAAGAGTTTGCTGGCTCCCGAGGCCGGCCTCCTGCGCGGCTGGAGCAGCGGCGGCCGCTGCCGCAGCGGCACCGGCAGGCACCGGAAAAGCAGCGGCATCCAGCCCGGCGGCACAAGCATCGGCACCGGCGGCGGCTCCCGCGCCCAAGTGGCCACCGCGGACAGCAGCAGCAGCGGCGGCGGCGGCGGCGGCTCGGGCTTCCCCGCCGCGCTCCCGCAGCACCGGCACCCCAGGTAACGCGCGGCCCTGCGGCCCCGGCCCTCCCTCCCCTCCTCGGGGCGCCCGCCCGCCCGCGACACCCGTGTGACCCCTGCGGCGGCGATCGGGTCCGCTCCCCTCCGTCCCACGGACGAACGCTGCCGTGGACGTCCCCGGCGGTGGGTGGCGGCATCGCCACTGCCGCGGGAAAGTTTCCGTGGGGAGAGTGGCGCGTCTGTCCCAGCCGGGCCAGCAGGGTCCGGCCCCTCATGTTGGAAACGCAAGTTCCCCCCCAACCCGTCCCCGTTCTCGTCTCGGTGTGGTCGGCAGTTGCCTGATGTTGGGGTTCATCTAAGCTGGACTGGCGCGGGGTCTGGTCAAGGAAAACTTCCAGTAAGACCAGTGGGATTTTTGAATGAGCGAAAGCTCCCTGTGGGAGCAGAGGTTGTGTCGTGTGCCGGGAGAGCCCTGCTGCTGCGGCCCTGCGACGGGCTCCTGCTTGGTTCCCTTCAGTGTGCAGAACGGGGAGAGACGTTAAATCCACGGCTGAGTGGCGACACAGGACTTGTGTCGCCAGGAGTTGTGGGGTGGTGTTTTTCAATACGGTCACTAGCCTGATTTGTCAATTAACAAGAAGAAACTTTTCCTCCATGCTCCTTAACCGTCTACGGGGTGGCAGCTTACTTTCGCTCAAGTGACTCCAAAATAATTAGCGGTTATTAGCATTACAGCCAGCAGAGGAACTTGAATGTTTTCACAGTGCTAAATCTCCAGGAGGGCTGTAGGGTTCCCTCAGATGGGCGCAGCTAACCTGAGCGCTCTGCTCAACAAGTGGCTGCTTCTTGAAGTAGTAAATTCTATTACCCTGATGTGAAACGTTGATTTGTATCCCACTGTGGGTTTAGTTTGTTTTGTGGTACTAAATAATTAGTGTTCACAGTATCCAGACCTAGCCAGCTCATCTGTTGATCTGTGATTCTGAGAACCGTCAGCTGGTGGAGGGCCCAATCCTGCATACATTCCTGTAGATTAATGTGGATATGGAGTTGCTCTGCATGGATGGCCTGGAAATGGGAGTATTTGGAGAATGTTATTGCCAAGCTGTGCACTCACTGAAAATGTGAAATTGAAGGTTTTCCAGAACCAGGTGCCTGACACTGGGGTGAGTCCTCAAGCTGTGCCAAAAGCCTGGAGACAGTAGGCTTGCCTAAAATTGCTTTCCCTCCCTAACAAAGATGTCACCTTGCATGTAGATGTCACCTCATGTATGTACAGGATTGTACCACAGACTACACTTTGCAGGTTATGATTATTGCCCTATTTTCTAGCCTAGAGCATGCAAGGGCACTTGAAGGAGTTGCTATTTTACCACAGCAATGTTTTCTACAGTTAGAATTAGTGCTTTTCAGTACAGTGTTCTTCTTTCAGGTGCTTATGCATTTGCTAAGCTTAAACCTAGGCTGACATTTTCCAGGTCGAGTGTTTGCTGAAGACAAACTCTCTTTGGGAAGTTTCGGATGAAATGGTTCAGCTATTTCTGAGAACATGGTTAGAGGGAAATGTGTTCTTTGGCCACATATCTGACGAAGATGGTTTAAGTATACATCATCCTGCTTTAGGAGACCTTGATATTTCTTTTCCTGTGAATCTGCATTTTTTGGCTATGTTGAGAAACACTTTCATTGAGACTGTTGGAATTCTTGTGGCTTCGTGTTTGGAGCCGGAAAAAAAGATACTTGGCTTGGGATCAATCTTGTGATGGGGGTGTGCCTTATGTTGAGCCTGTGCAAAGCTTCCAGAATATGTCTCAGCTATCATTTGGTTACAACACTCAGGTTGTGTGGTCTTGGTGGGGGGATGTTGAGGTCTTGACCATTGCACTTACTCACTGAAGATGCTCTCAGCATGGAGCACAACAAACACCCCAGCATTGTTAGGAGATGAGCTACTGCTCATCTTCCTGGGAAAAGTGAGAGCACTCCAGTTAATGGCTGAACGGCCGCGTGGACTTTCCCCTACAGTTGTTCTTCCCAGATGTTACTGGTATGGAGAGCACCATAAAGAGGGAGCACTGAAGACTATCTTGGCTACATCTTTGGTGGCAGAGTGTGCCTGCTGATGAGGGGGCAGAGTGGAGAAGGAGGAGGAAACTGCTCAATTTACATGCATGGTGACAAAAAATAGTGGGACTGGAATGGAGAAGTATTAGTGATGGAGAGAAAAATGAAGAGGAGGGACCTTGAATTAAGTCAAAGGACTTGATGGGGTCATAGATGACAAAGCTTGGGAGCAAGATGCAGGGAACTGTACATCAGGTAGAGGTGGAAAACCCAGTCCAAGAGAAGGAATGGTGGGCAGAAAAAGGTGATGAGAGACTGGTGGTAGACCAGAACAGAAGATCTGAACTTGCAAAAGCAGTGGGTTTCAGTCTTTCAGTGACTGGGTCATGGTACTACTGCTTTTTAATCCTTCTGTCTTCCTCCTCACGCTGCCTCCCATGTTCTTCAGTCCCTGTCTCCACTTCTTTGCCCCTCCATTGATCTCCTCACAGAAGCTGGTGCTGTGTCTTTGCCATGAGGAGCAGTTATTGCTGCTCCAGTCACAGACTTTGGACCTGGAGAGGAGCTATATCTTTGTTGTGGAGCCCAGGCTCTGGAATTGCTCTGAGCCCATGTGTTTGTTCTCCTGATCTTCTACCCCACCGACAGGCAGCACACAAAGGAGCAGGACCTGGCACCAGGGCCAGCTTCAGGCCTTAGATCTCCACTGTGGAGTCTGCCCAGTTTCTTCCAGCACTAGGTTTGCCATGGACAGGATAGTAACTTTGCATGCCGCAGTCAAGTCTCATGCTAGTTGTTTATTCTGTGAACATAAAGGACGCAACCCAGCTGGTGGCTGCTGTGGTAGGCTAGGATGGGTTTTTCACTTTTTAAAACAAAGGAAGAATTTATAGCTCAGTATATTAACGATACATCAAAATAGTGAAGCCCCGTGGAACAGAATAGTATGTAATCATGTAACTGATGTTGTATCATAACATGTTCATTTAAGGTAGGAGAATTATGATCGACAGCTGATGGTTTCAATCTGTAGCTCTGTTATTCTTTAAAGATAGGATGTTTTGCACAGCAAATGTAACAATTTACATAATCATTGCCTGTGTTCAGTAGTGAGTTTTGAGCAATCAGATTACTTACATCACTATGCAATTGATGATTGGCAAATATCATACTGTTGAAAATTACATTCAGATATGTATTTTATGTATATTTAGTTGCTTTTCTTTCTTTCTAAGATGAATTTAAGTCACTTCCATTTGTGTTTATGGTTTTGCTTTTGGGGTCTTCGGGCAGATACACTTGAGTTGCAGATTTTGTGGAAGCATCATTACCTGTATAAAAAAGTAATTTTCCTAGATTGTGTTTAGCTTTCGGTTGATCCTTGATCTTATTAAAACTTGTTCTTGAAAAGCTAGGCTGAGGCCATGCAAATATTTATATGTTAGCTAATTTAATTCAGGGAGAAATCAGCATCAGCTGTGACAGATTGCCTTTTTCTTTATGAGTCTGATTACCAAAGTTTGAAAAGGAAACACCATGTAATAGTGTTTAAGCAGAATGCATAGATGGTGCTGGATTTGTGTATGTAGTGTTGGTTTTGTATTTTGCAGGTTTTTGGAGGGACTAAAGCCATTACTCTTGTTGTAACCCTGCTATGGGCCACACAGGGTATATATGCCACCAGTATATCGCCCACTGAATTCGGAAGCATGAGAGTTGCAGGGCAGGAAAGGCAAGGGGGTGAGAAGGGATGTGGTGCTGTAGGCTCGTGTTCTGAGTAAGCAACTGAGAAAGTGTAGACTTGGTTCACTCTCCACTCCTTGCACTCAGGGATGTTGGCAGATTAGCTTGAGGGATTTTGTGACACAGCTTTCTTGACTTCACATGCACAAATTCAATGTACATTTTGGGGATAGAAGGGTAAGTACGTTTTTTTATGCTTCTCTTCCTGTGTCTCTTCCCCCTGAAGGCAAGTCATGAAGCACAACGCAATCTAACCAAAATGTGTTTAATTACGCTTTGGTAAAGACATTTCTGTTCCTTTGTCCAGGCTCCATGGCAGAGATCAGTGTTTCTTGCATGCTGCCTGCCACATTTGGGAGGAGCAGTGATGCACCTCCTGTGCTAGTTTTAATTTTGTTTCAGTCTGAAAATTCACCTGTGTCTTTGGAAAAATAAAACTCTTATGGAAGTTGGGTCACTGGTGACCTTGGACCTTTGCCACTTGGAAACAGTATTGCCACATGCTTTGTCTGGTACTTCGTCAGTACCTGCTTGGTGTTCCTTATCCTCCCCTTTGCCTGCAAGCTCTCTGAGGCAAAGCCATCTCTTTCTCCTGTGCCTGTGTAGCAGGTGACATGCTCCAAGATACTCCAAAAATGACCATGTAAGCAGTAGGAACAGAGAGGTTATCTCACTTTCTCCTGCTTGGGTACAAGTCTGTGTAAAACAGCTGGCCTTTTGCTGGCCTGATTATGACAAAAGCTGTTTTTCAACTATTTTACCACGGTTCTTTGGGATCTGTGCCTAAAATAGAAGATTTCTGGCCAAGAGAAATGATGATACAGGAAAAAAATCTAAAGGATGTGTATGTGTTTGAGATCAGAATGGAAATTCAGAAGTTCAGGTATGAAACCTCTTTGTCATTTCAAAGCGTACAAGAAGTGCTAGCATGACAGAACATCATCTACAGGGACATTTCAGTTACCCTTTCTCTTCGAGTATCTTCATGTCAGATAAATGTAATATGCATGTCAGTTGCTGAAGGTTAATAGAATGAAGTATCTCTGTTCATATAAATTCATTGCTACAGGTCACTGAAGTTGCAGAAGCTTAGATAAAATCTCCCATGGACAACTTAGAAAAAAAAATCAATGCAATGGGCAGATTTAAGTTAAAAAAAAAATAGAATATTAGGGATTATTTTAGAATATTAGGGATTATTTTTTGAAGTATGAAAAATAATAAAAAATAATCCCATTGTTTCATTGTATAAGCTTGTGACATGCCCACATCTTCAGTATTGTGTTTTGTTGATCCTCCCACCTTGAAGGTGTGTAATGGTGAGGAAGGTGATTCAGGAGGAGGCAGCAAAGGTGATCAAAGGAACAAGAGCAGCTCCTGCCTGTAGAGTGACAATGCTGATAGAGCGATGCAACAAAGATCTGTAAAATTGAGAAAGCATGGAGAAGGCAAACTGGGAATGAGTGTTTACAGCTACAGGAGTGGAGGGCATCAGGTGGGTGAAGCAGGCAGTTGAAGGGATGGAAACAAAATGAGATGGCTTTTCATATGGCATGGTGAGGCTGCAGAGCAGCTTACCAAAGGATGTGGATGCTCAGAAGTTACATCAGCTAATGAGGTGACTGGATGAGTTCATGGAGAGAAATCCAGCAAGGACTATTAAATACAAAACCACTGGCTTAGGAAGTTATGAGTTGCAAATTCTTGGAAGCTTGGTGAGTGTCCTGGGGAAATATCACCATTGTTTTGCGTGTTCTTATACTCGCCCCTCAGCACCCATTGCTGGCCATGGCTGAGAGGGGGTGCCAGGCTAGGTGGACGCCCGGCGTCTGCTTTGTGAAATGAAGTGGGTCAGCATCTGTCTCACTGAGGCTCCCAAGGCCAAAGGATCCTGGTGGCTTTCCCCTTCACTGATTTGGGCTGGCCCTGTTATAGCAGGTCTGCCATGGACAGAGTTATTTGGAAGAAGCTACTTTCAAGTGCTCCAAAGCAGAGCCAGGGCATGAGCTAGAACCTCATCAGTGCAAGAAGCAGGGTACAGGGCTCAGGCTCACTCCCTGGTGTCCTATTATTGAGCTGTGGAGGCATGGTGAGGATAGACAGTCTTATCTTCTTGGGTTCAAGTAGGTTCAGAAAGCAATTATATTCACCGAAGCAATCCTACCAAGAGGCACTGAATACCAAGATACAATGCCTGGCTGAAGAAGTCTCCGCTGGGAGGCTGTAATATTGCTGCATGCCTGCCCTGCTCACGCAGGCTTCCCAATCCTTTGCTGCTGTCTCGTGTCAAGGAGAGGGTTCAGGGCAGGGTGGTCAACTTCCCTGGCTTGATATTCCTGTAGTTACGGTTTTATCTGTCTGTACGAGACTGGGCTTTGAAATCCTGAACTGAGAATGTAAGGATGTGTGGGAAATTAATTTTCTTCAGCTATCCACTGCACTTAAGCACTGGTTAAAACAATAATGTTGTGTTTACTGATGTTTACTAAACCAGACAATTTGCTTATTCATCTGAAAGGCACATTTTAAAGCCCTGGATTGCACTTAGCATGGCTGTGCTAAACCAAGGGCTGCATATTGCTGTTTGCTTAAGCAACAGTCAGAGCACAGTGTATCCAAATAATAATCAGCTCATGCTGATTATTATTTGCTGTTGTTGTAAGAGATCTACTGCTCTTAACAGCAACCATCCCGAACTCAGCAATGTCTAAGTCCTTCTGTTTCTGAAAATGTCTAGATGCTAACTGATACAGAAACTCCAGTGCAGCACTTAATGGAGCTCACAACTGCCTAGCTGTGTATTTTTGGGCTACCTTATGTAATAAAATGGCAGGCCTTTACCCTGCCTGTGCAAGCGAGGTTGCGTAAGCAGCCTGGGGGAACAACCAGAGCTCCAAGAGCCCTCCCAAATCCTGCATGTCTTGCTTGATCTCATTTAACATTATTTAATAAGTGATATTAACCTCTCCCCCCACCGAGGTATCTCAGAGCAATGATAGTGATTTAATTTCAAGCACAGACCTCACTTTCTAGAGAAGTCATCAAACTTTTCAGTCAATTGAGCAGTGTGATGTCCGGGTAGCCTTGAATTTTCTGTAATCAACGCTTGATCTAGTTAAAAATAAAAGCGCATTAAAATCAAAACCTTGAACAGGAAAATACTTGTTTTTCATTTTCAGTTCTAATTTGGTAATCATTCTTAAAGTTCATTGCCATGGTTTGTTCTATCTTGGGATAAACAATTTATTATTCAAGCTGCTTTGTTGTTTGGTGGTTTTTTGCCTTTAAAAATAGACAATGCCGTTCAATCTTTGGGAAGAAAACCAGCACGAGATAGTTGTAATCAACTTTAACAGGCTTACAGATGGCAATGAATGTCTTTAAGCATAATTTTAGCCCTGCAAACAATAGTAATTGAGTTTGATTACTTATTACCATTTTGTCATTGATGAGCAGGCCAGACTGTTTTTCTCTCGATTCTCTCTATTAGGTGTGTCAGTTTTAAACTGAAGAGCAATTTTAATCAGGTAGCTCCCACCTGTAATCTTTAAATCAACAGGTGGAGGTAACCCTGCAAAACCTGAGAATTACTGTTTATCTGATTGAGTCAGCGGCTGAATGAATCCAGCTCTGAGCATGTCCTAGACTTATTGGTTTGGGTGGGACACCTTTCGTTAATACATCGTGGAGAACTGACACAATATTTCCCGTATTATGGGTAAGAATGGTATGCTTGCAAAATCTTGTCAATAATAGGCATTATTAGTGCGTGTGATCAGCTTGGCATGGGATATTTTTCTGCTATTCTTATTTCTCATGAAAAATATCTGCCTTGGTGTTTTTATTGGTAATTCTACAGATTTTACTTGTGGTATTTTGTCTGTTCCTGTTTTTGACATCTAAAACAGTAAAAGGTTTTAAAAGGTTTTAAATTGGAGGCTTTGCATTAGACATACCCACATTTCAGTTACACTTCCAGTGAGAGTTCCTTTAATTTATGTTTATAATGGAGAAAACAACTATATGATTTCTACATGGACCATTAAGAACACTATGAGTTAGGCAGAATCTTCATTCTTTTCATAGATGAGAATCAGTTTTTTAATTTGCTTTATCTTTGGTTACCACACTGAGAAGAATATTTTATTTTCCAGTCTACTTATCTTATGCTTCCTTTTCAATATATTAATACAATATTTGGAAAGATACCTTCACAAAAACAGCCTAATCGAATAATAGTTCTGTGAACCAGATGGGTGCATTGCCAACAATTTCAGCAAGAGCAATACTGATAAAAAATAAATCACTCATATTCACTCTTGTATTTATGTATTTTTTTACAAGAAGGACTAAAGAATCTTGCTTGGGTTTTGGGCTGTCACTGAAACCAATGGAAACTTTGCTGGAATAATTCTGGACCTTTAATTTGATTGTTTGCAAGGTGGCACAAGTCAGTTTTTTCATCTTTTGTTCTTTCTTTTCAGCACAAAAGACTGATGTAACTCAGCTGGTCGTAGCAGTTACGTTTGTACTACTGGGCCCCTAATATCCACATTTCTTCAAAAATGTGTAGTCTTTTTCAACAACAAAATATCTTGATATATCTTGCTGTTATCCAAGTATAAGAAATATAGCTGTCTTTGATGCCTACCCTGCTGTCCTCATTAAGGCAAAACTCCCACTGAAATCAAGGAGAGTTTGGCTGACAAAGAATTACTGACTTGAGCTTCTGAAAGTTCTAAACTTTCTCTGTCACTTTCCGGTTGAGGGTTTTTGGTTTGGTTTTTTTTAGCTTAGTTGTTGTTTTTTTTTTTTTTTTTAATTTTATGTTATTTTTAATCTCTCTGTGTATTTTAACTGTTGTCTCTCCTTCTTTTATATTTTTGAATCTTTAGCTGTCTTCACTAGGATCTTTTATTATTTTTTACTTCAGTCAGGCCTTAGGACCTTCTACTTCTCACCTTGCCCTCTCCTCCTTTCTTCTCTCCTCTTGCTGTCTCACGCTCCCTCTCAGTTATCCTACTGTTATCCTCTCCTTCACTGTAAAAAGTTGATACACATCAGGCATGTTTCCAGGAACTTCATTTAGCTTGTTTAGACCCCTTCTACATACAGGTGTCTATGTTCCAGTACTTGTGTTAGGGCGAAACAGCAGTTTGTAAGATTGATGATGCAGAGATTTATTTGCACAATATTAATCTCTCTAATCTTTCCTCCACTTCTGGGTAGGATCTTGAAGGTCCTTTGAAGTATTCATGCAGGGTTTCAGCTGTAAATTGAGTTTTGTACCGATAAAATAAATATTTGGCATAGTATTACGATCAGAAAAAAATACTTGAGGATTTTGAAGTGTGTGTAAAAGGGGCTTTGTTGAGTGTGCTAAAACTGGAAATCTCCAGAGAAATGGGGTTTATTCATCATTCTTCTGCTGTGCAATGTTACAAGCTTAGAGCATTTATATAATGCTATTGTGCATCACTTCTCTCATCCATAAACTAGGGCAGCTTTACAGAGTCTTGTAGGCTACAATCAATTCTGGGTGCCATTCATGGCCAGGTAGTTGAGGGGGGCACAAAGTGGAGAACTCTGGGGTGCTAAATATATACCAATGGCAGAAAGAGAGCCACACCAAAGGCTTTTTGGGGCATTGGTCCATTCGGTGGTTAGGATACATTAGGCAGTACCTTGTCACTGCAGACATTTTGCTTCCCACTGTACCACACCTGGTGACACTGGAGTTTTCCCTGGGTGTCCTGGCTCTGTTGGTGACTAGCACAATGGCTTAGCTACCCTGTGCTACTTCTTAATTATTTGCATTTTTCAGATAGAAAGCATTTAGAAAGTGCTAAGTATTGTTATTTTCTCGCAAGTTTTAGATCTTCTTTTCCAGAATACCTAATTCATGCTTATGAAATAAATAGTAGGTGTATAGAGTAGCGTTTTAAACTAATGTAATCAGATGACTGTTTCTTAGCATCTGGGTCATAGAATCATAGAATGGTTAGGATTGGAAAAGACCTTAAGATCATCTAGTTCCAACCCACCTGCCATGGGCAGGGATGCCTAACACTAGACCATGTCAGCCAAGGCTCTGTCCAACCTGCCCTTGAACACTGCCAGGGATGGAGAATTTACCACATCTTTGGGCAACTTGTTCCAGTGCCTCACCACCCTGACAGTAAAGAACGTCCTTCTTACATCCAATCTAAACATCTCCTGTTTAAGTTTTAACCCGTTAACCCTTGTCCTATCACTACAGTCCCTGATGAAGAGTCCCACCCCAGTATCCCTATAGCCTCCCTTCAGATACCGGAAGGCTGCTATGAGGTCTCCACGCAGCCTTCTCTTCTCCAGGCTGAACA
>WYDI02031669.1:0-30066 GCA_009867235.2 Psittacus erithacus
CCCGCGCGGCCGCGGGAGGGTCGCGCGCTGCTCGTGCGGCGTTCCCGCGTGCGGCGCGGCCGTGGCTGCCCCGCTCGCGGCTGGCGCGCGGCGCTTTGCTCTCCCAGCAGAGAGTTCGCCCCTCCCGGCGCAGGGCGCGCGCCTCTGCCGTGGCTCGCGGCGGCCCTGAGCCCCCCGCCGCTGCCCGGGCGCGAGCCAAAGGCAGCGCGAGCGGTGTTGGTGCGGTGTTGGTGCGGTGTTGGTGCGGAGGTGCTCGCGGCTGCGTTTGCGTTGAACTTCCGCAGATTGGATGAAAACGTCGTTTGTGTCATTCAAGGGGAAGCAGAGGTGTCTGCTGTGAGCAGGACCCGTGCAGACCCCGCTGAGCAGTGGGGGCTGAGGGGATGGGGCGGCAGCAGGAGCAGGCTTGCAGGAGTTCCGCTGTCACCGGGTACCGGCATAGATCTGCTCTCCCAAAGGAGCGCCCTCGTGACGGTTGTTCAGCTGTTGCTTGGCTTCTCTTGGCCTCACCATCTCGTGTGTCTTGGCTTCCCCAGAACCGAATGCGTGTGCTCAGCCTGCACGTTGTGCTTGTGTTCGCCGCAAAGCTTCCAGGTTTGCCGCAGACTTCCCGGGGGGGTTTAGTGCTCCGGAAGCCTTTCCTGTGCATCTCTCCCGGGTGCTTTAATGCTTCTGGACAGTGCCTGTTCCTGCTGCCGCCCCCACCAGCACCCACACAGGGTGCTCCGAGCTCCTGCAGCGCCTCAGGGATGTCCGCTCCCTGGTTTGCTGGCTGTGCCTTTCAGTGTGGGGAAGATGCGTTCCCTGCCCTGCGCTTCCTTCAGGAACGGACATAGATCTGTGTCACTTTTCCTCATCAGCTGCAGTTGCTCTCCTGTGCTCGACCTCATCCCCTTCTGCCACACTGGGCAGGGTTTTCAGAGGGAGCAGTATTTTGATGCAGTAGGATGTGAACTGAAGGCTAAAATGGCTGAGAAATGTCACGGAGAGAAACGGCCGTGTCTGACATGGATTCTAGGCTTCCACATGGAGCCAAACAACTGCGTGCTCCCGCAGTAAAATCACAAAGGTGTTGGGGGTGTGCTGGGCAGTCCCTGGGGAGGAGAAAGGATGTGAGCAGAAGTGAACTTTAACACATGAGTCAGCGCTGCCCAGCTGCGGTGCTCAGAGCTGCCTGGGCCCTGTGGACAGACAGGAATGACAGCTTCACCCCTGCTCTGAAAGGCAGCGCTGGTAGCACATGTGAGAGGTGGTCTGTGATTTGGAGTTGGCTGCTGGGAGCACTTGTCTGTGGGAAGGGGAGGGCCTGGGGCACTGCGAGTGGCTCTGACACTCCTAAAAGCATCAAGAGGTCTTTAAGCTTCTGTTCCGGTGAACTGTTACAGCATTGGATCTTTACTTAACCAGGGGCCTGGATGCATGTTGCCTGTGCAGATGGCCCATTGGAGGACAAAGCTGTATACTTAATTTGGAAGCAGGGAATCCAGCGTGTGTGATGCCATAAACTGCTTTCATCTGCCCTGAGTATCTTCTACTTGAAATGGAAAACTTAAGTGTTCAGTGCACTGAATTTTTATCTGTTAATTGCATGATGCTTAAAAAAAAGGATACAAAGTAAATGCCAAAATCTTTCTTGTGCTTTATCTCCTCAGGATGAGTTTTTAGATGTGATCTACTGGTTCCGGCAGATCATTGCAGTTATTTTGGGAATCATCTGGGGAGTAGTTCCACTGAAGGGATTCGTGGGAATAGCAGTGTAAGGTTTATTTCCTTTTCTGTCTCATGTACTTTCCCACATTTGGACTTGACTTTGTGTCTGGTTTAAAGTTGTGCTATAAACAACAGGCTGCCAAGTGCAGTCTGTGAGCCAGCGGCACGTTCCAGGCTGTTATTTGTCATGAAATTCATACAAA
This sequence comes from Psittacus erithacus, assembly GCA_009867235.2. NCBI lineage: Eukaryota > Metazoa > Chordata > Aves > Psittaciformes > Psittacidae > Psittacus > Psittacus erithacus. Next base: position 1,914 of record WYDI02031669.1, read on the forward strand.
TCAGAACGTGTCTTCATCAGCCTCTTTCTCTCCTCAGCATCATGAATGCTTTTTAGAATTACTATTTATTTTATTATTATTAAAGGGAGCAGGGTTAGAAGAAGGGAACGAGAGGTTCAGTTGAGTTATGAAGTGGCCTGTTCCTCTGTGTGAACTGGGGCTGTGAGTATGGTGCCTGCCATAGCCACTGAAGAAGTAAGGCCTCTGGAGGGGAAGGTATGGTTGTCATCCTTCTGAGTCAGGAGCCCTCCTTGGAGACGGGGTTCTGTAAGTAGACAAGGGGGGCAGCTTCTCTTTGGAAAAGCAAAGGTTTCTCCCACACACCAAAGACCACAGGTAGTGAGCGGATGAAGCAGCACTGCTGGCACTGCTCCTGCAGCGCCTTTTTAGGCAGTGCCTGGAAAGGCAAAAGCTCCCCACTCAGACACAGGATTCAGGTCACCTCCCCACTGGTGTCTAAAGGCTGCAGTGAGCTGTGAAATTAAAATGTTTGACTCAAAAGCCTCTGGAGGGATGCCAGTGATGGGAAACACAGCCCTGCTCTGGGGTGTCTGCTTCTGCAAGTATCTCTGCCTAGTCAAAGTCTCCTGCTCAAGCTTGCAACCTCACAGCCTTCCTTAGGCAAAATTGACTCATCTTCTTGTCCCTCCTCCTGAGTGTCCTGGCTGGGGCAGGGAAGTGGAGGGAGTAGCATCAAGTGTCTAAGGGGGGGAAAGCTTGAAGTTTAGGGAAGAGGGGCTGTGAAGCAGTGATGCTCCAACAGGAACTCTGTAGCTACATGCAAACAGTTAACTCTGAGGTGCTCCCAGTAACAGATGTGAATAGCTGAGAAGCATTGTTCTTACTTAGTCATCCGTTAATTCACAAGGCACCTAAGCCAATTCCTGTGCTAAATGTTAATGAGAAATAAAAGTGATTTGGTGGAAGTGGAAAAGCTAAAAGCTTCCAGAGCTGTGTGGGTGCTTTCTCTGTGGTGTGCAGTCACACAGCTGCTCGCAGCTTGCTGCCACCCACCGAGCCTGTGTGTGTGTCTTCCCATGTTGCCCTTCCTACCCAGCCTACTTTCCAGGGAAGGTACCTGTCACTCCCCAGGTTACCCCAGTCCTAAGCTGGAGTGTTGTGAAGCCAAATGTGTCTAAGGACAAACAGGAGCTCGTGGTTTTAATCTCCGTTGCAGTGTAACTGTTGGCACAGCCTAGAGACCGCTGAGTTGTCTCAACGCTGAACCTGAGACCTTTGCTCTGAAGTCACTGTCAAGCTTTCTCTGGCTCTCTGAGTGATTGCATTTGGCCATGGGACACTAATGGTGACACACTGAGCATGGAGGCTAACAGTCTTCCCTCTTAGCAGCCTCAAAATCAAGTAGCACATAGAAGGAAATAGGATCCTGTGTGGGAGCAGGACTGCTGCTGATCTGCAGGATAGGGAAACTTGCAGGGTTTGCAGATCTACTGATGCTTCCAGCTTCTAACTGCTGTGTCTGGAGCTCTACTAAGAGTAGGTTGTGCCCTGTGAAGTGAACTTCATCCATACTGTGTGTGCCCTGACAAGCTGCTCCCAAGGTGCTCTTTTAAGGAAGAGGACTGAGCTGCCTGGGAATTGTTGCAGGAGCAGTGTTCCTCTTTGTTTCCTCTCTGCTGAGGATGGAAGATGCTTCAGTGCTACTTTGCTGTATGGCATGTTGGTTACCTGTGTCCTGTATCACCAAAATGATGGTTCCTAATCTCTTTCTTCCAGATTCTGCCTGATCAATGCTGGTGTTCTGTACCTCTACTTCAGCAGCTTCCAGCAGATAGATGAGGAGGAGTATGGCGGGACGTGGGAGCTCACAAAGGAAGGATTCATGACATCTTTTGCACTGTTTCTGGTAATGCCTCTTGATTTCTTTGATTGGTGAATTGTGTTGGTACGCTTCCTGAGGGAAACAACCTGGAAGAAGAGCGGGTGAGGTGCTGATAGAAGAGAGATGTGCTCACATCACCTTTTAAGTGAAGTTGACTGGGAAAGAAAATGCCACAATCTGACTGCTGCTGGCAATGAAGTACAGTATGCTAGGATTCCTCTGTAGGAGAGGATGTAGGAATGGGCAGGTATACTTCTGCATCTACCACTTAACTTGTATGTCTCCCCAGCCTGGTAGAGTTTTGTCTAGAGTTACACCCAAACTGGTGCTTTGGGTGTCTTTGTTTTTCCTGTACCCTCCACTTCTTGAGTTTGAATACAGTCAGTGGTTGATTTTGGGGTGTTTCTAGATCACTAGAGGGATTGTGGTGGGATTTTAGCGTGCAGAGACTAGTCACCATAGAAGGCAAGCAAGCTGAAAGCCACCATTTGGGGCGTATGGTGATCCTAACATCTCTTAGACCATCTCAAAGGCTGGAATTGAGTCCTCAGTCCTCTACTGAGAGCACGGCATGAGGCTTGCTTTCTGCATCTGAACCCTCTCCAGAGGCATCAAAATAGCCTTTGCTTCCTTTCCTCTCCACAGGTTGTTTGGATAATCTTCTATACTGCCATCCACTATGATTGACACAGTCTGCAGCCTGTTAAATCAGCCGTCAGTAAATCAAGAAGGTTTTAATAAATCATAGTCTTTAGTGGACTGGTGGGAAGGTGGGGGAAGTCAAATCAACTCCCTTCTGTGCCAGCGGCCTGATTAGCCTGGAAGAGCCCCAACTCTTCTGCTGGAGAAGTCGGTCTCCGTTTTCTATACCCATTAATTGTTGGAACTCTTATAAAGCCATTGGAATTTTTGGAAGTGGTTCAAGACTGTTCAAATTTGGGACTTTCTGTGACTCTAGCCAGTAACTCTATCAAACTCCTCTGTGCTGAAGGTTGAGTCTGTTAATTTAATGTATGTATGCCCTTCTGTTTGAAATCTCATCAAGTCCAGACATGTCTTCCATTGTTGTCCTTTAGACAAACAGTTTTTACAAAGCAGTTGTAGGATGTGTGTGAGGAAGGCCCTGGCAGCATCCAGGATGGGAGTCGTGTGGCCGTCCTTAGCATGGTTTTGCAGCAATCAGATCTGATCTGATTAAGCAGACGGTGTCGTTGCTGTTTCTAATCCGTTTTTGTTTACTTGCAAATTGGTTGGCAACCAGAATTTTTAAATGGTCTTTGCTGAAGACAAGTTTTTAAGCAATTTTGCTCGAAAGAATTGTGATTCATTTGTTAACGAAGGTGTATTCGGGAGGCTTAGAAACTCCACTGCATTCTGCTAGCCTGACTGCTAAGCTGCCATCACATACCTCAGAGCTTAGTGGTCTTGAAGGACAGTCATTCTGGAGATGCCCTTTTAAATGTTAAGCATTCAAAGTCCCTTTTATTTTTTAAGCTCTTGAATTCAGCTGCTCCTTGTTATTAAATGCAGGAGACTAAGACACAACTGAGGCAGCTATTATCTTAAATGCAGAATTACTAACTTGCAAATTGGGCATGGTACATAGCCTTGGTTTGTGAGGTGCTCTTGATGAGCTGATCACCTCAGAGCTCAGTCCTTCCCTAGTCATGCCCTTTTTGTGCATCAATGGGGGAGTCTCTGCTTTAAGATATCTTTAAGGCCGTGTCTTTCAGAAATAGTTCTCGGGAAACACGCACAGTCCTTCTTGTCAGAGGACCTTGTAGTCTTGTTGCCATGTGGTCCTTGCTTTTCTAAACAACAAGCTCAGGCACCCCAAAAGCGTCCTGACCTACAGCTGCCTTATAGTGAGGAGTTGATAGTTTTAGTGTGCTTTTGCTGGAGGTCTGCATTGCTTCGTCACTGGTGGAAGTCCAGCAGCCTGGTTCTCGTGTGAGCATGCAAAGCCAGGGATCTAAATCTCTTTAAGTGCTGAGCTAGGACTCCAGAAGCACCCATTGGTGAGGGCTCCAATCTTGCCAGGGAAAATGCTGTCTGTTCTCAGTGGAAAAAACACACCTTAGGTCCTTGGGATGCCAAGGGAAGAGTGCAATAGCAGACAGCTTCTGCTACTTGTAAGTTGCCAATTGAAGTGATCTCAAATAAGAACTTCTATACTTTCTCCTCCCCATCCCCAAACTTACTCAAATCTTTTAATCTGATATTTTCTTTTCTTTCAGCTGAAAGCATTAATTTCCCACATTTATTGCCTGCTAGTTCTAGGTCACCCTTTCCTACTGGCATCCATTTGCATCTTAGCTGCTCACAGCCATCAGTAACATCATTGTATACTTGAAATGCTCTAATAAATGTTGCCTGGTAATCCACTGTGCAGCTTCTGTGTCCTCTGGTCTTCAAAGCTGTGTAAAATGGTGGGAGTGGGGGATTCCTTTAAGAGTTTGGTTTTGGTAAATAAACCAGCAGCAATTAGGGATTTCAGGTCTCCTGTGCTGCAGGTTTGAGTTGTGCACTTCTAGGAGGGGCCAGGAGCATTAGTAGTGGGAGTAGTTGCTAATGCTTAGATCCATACTTTAGTGGGTGATTAAGCAGGTAAAGCCAAGTGTTGCCTTTAAGCTGTTCTGCTCCTTCGGCAGCTGTTCCTGCCCTGTGACAGGCAACCACAGCAGAGCCACTGCTGCATTGCAGAGTGCCCACATCTGGTCTGGAGCAGGGCTTCGAGCACTGCTGTAAAACATGCAGAGTGAGAGTGTTGCTTACTTGCCCCTTTGCTCTATTCCTCGCTTGTCTGCAGTTCCAGCAGCCCAGTTCCTTGGTCTTTGCAGCTCTAGTGGCTGGAAGCTGAGGCAGAACCTGAGTTGGGAAGGATCATGACCATGTGGAAGAGACATTGGTCTCTGGATCTCCTCAAGGTTCCTGATAAATAAGTTAATGATAGCTGCCGGCTTTTAATCTCTTTAAGGTTTCTGTTTCAGGGGGTGCCTCATGGCTAGAGAAGCACGTATCCACAGTGCTGAGCACCAAGAGAACTAAAGCTATGGCATTGGGTTAATTTCTTTGGAGGCAGCCCATAGAGTGGAGCTGAACATCTTAGAGTGATGATAACAGTAAAAACGAGGGGGGGGTTGCAAAACTTGAGAGGCTGATACGGGGATGGTCCAGCAAACATGAAGCTGTATGAGCTGGTGGTGCTGCTCACAGGAGGAGAAGCAGGGGACATTAACTGGCTCACTTGAGGATGAGAAAGTAGGACACACACCTCTCAGGCGACTTCACCAGAGCCAAAAAGCTCTGTACTGAACACGCTCCAACTCCCATCACAACAGATGTCCAGGATACAGCGGGGCAGAAGATGGGTTTTTCAGATCTGGCAGCCAAGCGCCTGTGCCAAGCTGAGAGGGAGAGGCCAATGTCAGTGCAGGGGAAGTAAACTGCACAAACCTGAAGGGTTTTGTTCTGCCCAAAATGAAACGACTTCTTCCCCCCCCGGGGGATTTTACTGTGGTTCTTAGGTCAATCTCTGAAAGGAGCATAGAGGGGTAAGAGATGAAATGCTTCAGGCAGTTCGGTTTCAGAACTGCCCATGCAAACCAGGACTCCCTCGCTGTGTGTATTCCAATCAAAACTCGCCATAAGGGCAGAGGGCCATGCAGAAGAGATCCACGCTGGAAGGCCAAGCTGGCCAGGCGAGGGGACGCACCAGGCTGCTCTGCGGCAACGCCACAGTGTCTCTTGCTGATGGTGTCCCGGTGGGTGCCGGACCCGCTCACTGCACACGGTAACCGGTGAAACGGCAGCGAGTGATGCTCGCTGGCAGAGCCAGGCTTGAGCCTCCGGTGCCCTGGCCCTGGCGCCGGCAGCGCTGGCTCCCCGACCAGGCTCCGGCCCAGCGCATGGAGCTCGGACCCGCGGAGCTTCACCCGGCTGGAGCCCGCCCGCGCTCTCCTCCGCCCTCGGCGCCCGCTCCGCGGCGCAGCCGCTGACAGCAGCCGCTGACAGCAGCCCCGGGCCTGGCCCCGGCCTCCCGCCCGCACCGACCCCGCGGCCTCGCCCCTCAGCGCCCGCCAAGGGGAGGAGCCGCGAGCCCGGCCCGGCGCGGCCCCGCCCCTTCCGGCGGCGGTATCGGCCGCTATGGCGGTGCCGGCGGAGGCGGGGGGAGGCCGGCAGCGGGCCCTGGCCGCCGGCTCGCCCGTGGACTACATGAGCATCACCAGCTTCCCGCGGCTGCCCGAGGAGGAGGCGGGCGGCGCGGCCGAGGGCGGCCTCCGCGCGCGGAAGGAGGAGGACGCGTTCCTGGGCGAGCAGGACACGGGTGAGCGGCGGAGGCCGAGCCCGCCCGCGGCCCCGCATGCCCCCGGCCCCCCCTCGGGCTCCGCTCCGCCCGCGGCTCCCGCCTGGCCCACAGGCCCCATCGGGGCTCCCCGTCGCTGTCTCCCAAGGCCTCGCGTTTCCCCGGCCCCTCGGTCGCCGTGCGGGGCACGGCAGGCGGGCGGAGGTGCCGGCACGGCGATCCCTGCCGCCGGGAGCGCGGCTCTAACAAACCCGGTGGTGCTGCGGTCCTGGAGAGAGCCCTCTGCCTGGTTCGAGTCGATCGCTGCCTTCTCGGTACCGGGAACCGGTTTTGTGCCCCAGGGCATGGAGCAGCGCTGCCCTTCAGCCCCTGCTCCATGACCCGCGGGCAGGTCTCTGCCTCACTGGCCCCAAACCCCATGTCTGAGCCGGCCCCGTGCATCCCGTGCCCTTACAGCCTTTGCTGGAGTGCCCAGTGCCCGTTCTCACCCCGTGCCATCGGGTGCTGCACGGTGTAGCCGCACGCGCGGGTTTGCGGGACAGCGCTTTGGAAAGCGCGGGGTCTCATCTCATGCGGGGCACGGGCAGGGTCCGGTGCGGTTGGGCTGTGCAGGTGTCTGCTGGAGCCGCTGCTCTCCGGCCACGTGGAAACTCGTGTTCATTGACGCTGCGTGCCCGTGGCAGAAGCCGCAGAGCTTCTTCGTGTCTTGGTGTCTACCGCTGCGACCCGCAGGGAGGGAGCCCGGACCTTTGGTTTCTACAGCCCAGAAGAGGAAAGGAGGAAGCCCCTGTTGTGCTGCCCGTGCTGGGGACAGACCCCCCACAAGGGACTGAGCAGTCCCTCATTGCGGTGCCTGCCAGAGCCTGCTCCTGGCTGACTCCTTTCCATCAGTCCTCTCCCCAGACGACCGCCCTGTTGTCCCCGTGCAGCGCCAGTGGTCGCACAGATAAGTGGCTTGCCCAAGGCCACTGGGATGTCTGTGGCAGAGAACGAAGGGACTTTCACACGAGGGGGAGAGTCCTCTCCCATGGTTGCTTCCTGGACGTTCATGGCTCCCATGCAGGGCTGGCCTGTCACAGCGCTGTGGGAGCAGAGCAGTGGGGTGGTGGCCTGGAGGGGTCGGGCAGAGGAGCCCAGCTCACTCTTCATTGCTTCTGCATCCACCAGGGGTGCCGGGGGCTGTATGTGACATCCCTCCCCTGTGGCACCCCATGCCGGCCCCCACCAGTGGCGCCGCAGCTCATCACCCCCCAGCCAGGCCTCCCACTGCCCGGCTCACTCGGATCAGATGTGCCGGTGAGGGGCTCTGTGTGTACTCGGAGGCACAGTTTGGGAAAGCTGAGCCTTTCCCAGTCATGCTCCTAAATCACCGCAGCGTGAATGGGACCAAACTCACTGTGTGGGGATTCCCGCTGCAGGGGATTTGCTCCTGGTTGCAGCATCTCTGAAATTAAAGCTGTCTCCCTGCCTGGCCCAGGAGAGCTGCACCCCAAAGGTCTCTGTAATGTCCTGGCAAGGACAGGGCTGCCTCGGATGGTAGGGTGATGGGAGATGCTGGGTTTCCTGCTCCCTTAACCCAAAGCCAGGACACATCCCCTGTGTGGATGTTTCCTGTCTTTCCCACTCAGTGTTCCTCTTGCTCTTCTTCCCACCACAGATGTTCAGGGCACTGCAGACACCACTGGCTCTTGGCAGCCCCCCAGAGAATTCATCCAGGAGCTCTGGGTGATGCCCTGAGCTGTTTGGTTACTTGGTGCCCAGCAGGGCAGGTCCCTGCTCCACGTGCCCAGCAGCTCCATGCACAGGCAGGGCATGCTCAGCCAGCACCTTCCCTGCCACAAAGGCAGCAGCTGAGATTCAAGGCATCTTTTCAAGTAAAAGAGAGACTCTCCCATCCTGCTGAGCATTGTTCGCTGTCGGGCGGATGCCCGGCAAACCCTGCCCCATTGCCTTTGCCTTCTTGGAGCTGCGAGCGACTTGATTCCAGAGCGGGCCTCATCAGCTGGAGGAAGCATGAAATTAAAGCAGAGCCTTCCCTGCTGTCAGAGCAGGTGGACACCCCGAGCTCTCCGGTCTGCAGGTTTGCTCCTCCCTGCCCTCCCCTTTATGCTTCAGCAGAGGTATTTATGTCCTGCGCTCAGGCCATGCGTTTTGCTTCACCTCTGTCCTGCTCAGGTGCTTTAGCTCAAGCATAGCTCCAAATAAAGCTGCTGGATTTTCTCTTTAATGTCTTAATTTCCTCTTCTGCAGTATTGCTGCATTTCAGAGACCTGTTTGCAGGTCAGTGCTGTGTTAAGCATCCCTGCAAACAGAGCAGGAACTGTGTGCCCATTACTGAAGACTGATAAATGGACTGAAATGGAGCAAAATTCAGGGGGAGCTTGTCCCTCTTAATCTCCAGGGAAGTCAGTTTGGAATAACTAGAGCTAAAGGGAGGGATCAGTAAAATGACCTAAAGCAGCATCTGAGCCAGAAAGTCTCTTGAGAGCTGGGATCAATAGGGAAGGTAATAGCCTTGCTGGAAGGGGCACGGTGTAATCTTAGTGCTGGGTAAACGCTGCAATAAGGGCTCTGTGTTGCTCAATAACTAACACTTGTTTTTTCCCTGCTGCCCACAAAGACCCAGACTCCTTCCTGAAGTCTGCACGGCTCCAGCGCCTGCCCTCATCCTCATCCGAGATGGGAAGCCAGGATGTGTCCCCCCTCCAGGAGACCAGCAAGGACCCTTTCTCTGGAGACTGCAGCTGCCGGCAGGACGGGCTGACCGTCATCATCACTGCCTGCCTGACCTTCGCCACGGGCGTCACGGTGGCCCTCATCATGCAGATCTACTTCGGGGACCCTCAGGTAAGACAGAACAGTGGCTTTGCGATCGGGCTTTGTCTCTGGAAACAGGAGAAGCTCCCTACCTTTCCTCCTCACCAGCAGTTTAGCAGAGTGAGGTGAGCCCCTGGGTGCTGACTCTGCAGTTCCACCCCAAACTGTCTCAAAAGGTTTTTGCTGTGGCTGGGGTTTGTGCTTGGAGAGGCAAGTGAGGCTCTTAGTGCCTGCCCCAGGCTGTGCTGGGCAGGTTTGTGGGTGCTACCAGGGGGAACCAGGTAGCCCAGATGCTGTGGCTCCTGCTGTGGTTTGAGCCAGATACGGATGCTTTCTGAAAGCAATGCCTAGTTAAGCAGAAGGCATCTTTTGTATATCTCCACTTGGAGAGAGTTTTATGGACCTGTATGCACAGGCTCACCTCTGGAAGGATCCATCCAGGATCAAGCAGGGGAATAGCCAAAAACAGAGCTGAACCTCCTGCTGATCTGTCCCACAGACCAGTGCTAGATTGCAGAGCAAAGGCAACATGGCCATGGGGTCATACCTGTGATTGCATTAACCCTGGTGCTGGCACCATCGAAGAATTCAAACAAGCTGTGGTATGGGGGGATGCTGCATACATGTCAAATGGATACATTTGCATCTGTATTCGTGTTTCCAGTGATTGCACTGTTGCTGTGCAGTGACAGCATGCTGTCACCTACTGCTCTTGAGGATTAGCCCAACCCTGCTCTGGGGTTGTGGAGGATAAGGAGAGATGTGGCCTACCAGGTTAGCATGACTGTTGAAAGCTGGCTGAGCTGATGTCCACAGCTGGTGCGGGGACGTGCCAAGAGACACATTACTCCCACTGGCGTTTGGAGGCACCTAGGAATGCACATCAGCCACAGCCGTGGCACTGGCCTCAGGCTTCAGATCTCACAGAGCTGAAGATCTGGGTGTCCCAGCTCCCTTGCCCAGGTGCAGCTCTCCCCTTCCGGCAGATATTCCACCGTGGTGCCGTGGTGACGGACGCTGCGCGCTGCACGGCGCTGGGCATAGAGGTGCTCAACACGCAGGGCTCCTCCGTAGATGCAGCCATCGCCTCAGCCCTCTGCGCAGGAGTTGTGAACCCCCACACGTCAGGGATTGGTGGGTAAGTGTTGGTCACTCACTCTTGTGCCTATGGTTGTCCTCATCAGGTGGGTTCCCCACCAGCTGAGATGTGCCTTCATGGTGGCCCACGTACTAACACATGGTACCGGGTCCCTGACGTCAGGTGGTGGCATCGGTCCTGTGTACCCAGTTAACAGCAAGGGACAGAGACACCCAGAGAGGGAAAAGCTGCATCTGCCGTAGTGGCAGATAAAACAAGCATCGGGCTCAAGAGAGTTGAAAGTGACCACAGGCTGCCAAGTCCCAGTGTGAGTGTGCCAGGAGCTTGCAACACCCGGGCTCAGTCCCATTGCTTTCAGAGACTTCAGTGCTTCCCTCCAGCAGCTCTGCTCCTGCTGCAGCAGGAGGCTAGGATCTGAGCCTGGCTCTGAGCAGCAGCCATGGCAGGCATGGTGTTGAGGGGTGGCCTCATCCCAGCCCTTGTTCCCAGAGTAGCATCCACATGAGCCTGGTGCTCTCAGCTCTGTAGGAGGTCTCAGGAGTATTGTATAAAGCACTGCTATCTGATAGCCTCTGCAGGCTGCTCCACGGGTTGCTGTTGTAAACCAAAACCCTGGTTTGTTGCAAAACTGCTTGGATTAAGAAAGAAAATCCCAGATAGTCGCAGCCTGGCAGTAGAACAGGGCCAGGGGCCCTCTGGCCAGTCTGGCAGGAACTGATCCAGCTTTGCTGTATGCTCAGCATGGGGGCTGCCTGCTTTCCGCACCAGCCCTGGCTCTGTTATCCTGAACTGCTCCCTGGGGAAGGGCAGCAGCACTTCCCGGCACCACTGCCCAGCCCTGGGTCATTGCTGAGGCTGGTGACTTGCTACAATGGCCCCATCACACTGGGACTGGCCCCAGCCCTAAAGGCACCCCTACTCTTTATTTTGGCTTTGTCCTGTTGCAAGGACAGCCAGTGCTGTGCCGTGACCCCCATCTCGCTGCAGGGGTGGGGTGATGATGGTCCATGACATCAGGAAGAACAGGAGCTGGGTGATCGACTTCCGTGAGGTGGCTCCCCTGGGCATCCTGCTGGAAGGAGACCTGCAGAAGGACAGCAAGGTGAGAACCAGTGTCCCTGTGGCCAAACCCTGTATGGCTGTAGCTGGCTGATGTCTTCAGCTCTCCTCTCTCCGCTACTCTTAGGCCAGTGGGGAGATGACGGGCAAAGCATCTGTAATGGATCCCAGGCCCTATAGCCATGGAGAGTCTAGGGAAAATGCTTCTTTGGCATGTCCCTCAACAAGGGGGATAGCTGGGAGAACAAGCGTCCCAGGAAGGAGCACAATCACATGTCATTCTGCTGAGTTATTTCTCCAAACTGGGTTGAGACCAGGATTGAATTTGCCTCTTTCCTCCTGAAAATTTTCATTCCCTAATTTGCTGTGCTGCTACAGACCTCTTCCCCTCTCCATGCAGACACTCCCAATGTCAACATGAATTGTATCTCCTTGACTTGCAACTGGAGGCCATGTCCTCATGGAAAGGAGATTATTCTTCCTTTTTGTCCTTCCCATTTAACAGCCAGGTCTTCTCGTTGGGGTGCCAGGCATGCTACAAGGAATGCACCAGGCGCACCAGTTACATGGGAGGTAAGACATGAGGCTGGCATGGGAGGGCTGTCCTCGTGCTGCACAGGCTATGCCCTGGGGTCCCTGTGTGGGAGCTGGAAGCACACAAGCCCTCGTCATCAGACCATGTTCTTTGTCCTTTCTCCTCTGGCAGACTCCCATGGTCCAAGCTGCTGGGTCTTGTGGCCAGTGTCGCTCAGGATGGGTTTAATGTCACACATGATTTGGGTGAGTATCTAATGGGGAGCCAAGGGTGGCTGCTCAGCACAGGGGAGCATACTGGCCACTGCTGTTGGGTGCAAGGCAGCTGGGGATGTAGATGGCTATTCAGAAGATATCATGGCTCCTTGGACCTGGAGATGGATGGTGTTGGGAGCTATGGTCTGCAAGGGGGAGTTTGGCCTAAGCAAAACTGGAGCCTTTTCCGAGGGCTGGTCGGGGTCAGGCCAGAGCAGTCTGTGCTGGGCACCTGCCCAGGAACCGCCAGGGAAGGGCGCTGTGTTTCTTTGGGTGTACTTCCCTGCTCTAGTGGATGCAGGATCCAGCCTCCCTCTAGTTGTGGAACAGGGCAAGAGCTGCAGCAGGTCTCCAGCATCCCCATCAGGCACAGTGATTCCATGTCCCTTGTACATCCCTGCACCCTGCCTTTTCTGGATGTCCTTCCCCTTCTCGCCTGCAGCCAAAGCTGTAAGTGAACTGAGGGACCTGAACTACTCTGACAAGTTCCGGGAGATCTTCCTGCCGGATGGGCAGCCCCTTCTGCCCGGGATGTTCATCAGGCGCCCGGACCTCGCTGCCATCTTGGAGCTGCTGGGAGCAGAAGGGATGTCCGCTTTCTACAGTGGGAACTTGACCCAGGAGATAATCTCCGAGGTGAGCCATGTTTGCCCCTGCCTCTGCCCCAGACCACATGGCACAGCCTGGGTCAAGGTGACAGCCTGGTGATAGGCCATAGCCGAGTGTCAGCACAAATGATTGGGACTGAGGTGTGGAGCCTCCTTTTCCTTTCCTGCTCCTGCCACTGCAGTGGTCTAAGAGGCACACGGCTCACTTCCACAGCCCGCAGAGTGAAACCTGTGTATCTCCATAACCAGGACAGACTGGTTTTTCAAAGAAAAAGGATATCTCAATTTCAAGCCCCCTCTGGGCTGTTTTCGGGTTTTTAGCCTTTTTGGGCTGTTTTTAGCCTTTTCCCCATAAGGAGGGGTGCCCCATGCTTGAGAAGCAAATGTTTGTTAATGGGACTGTAAGGTAGAAACTCCAACAATATGGTTTAAAAAGAAGAGGCTCACCTTGTGAGCAGAGCATCAGCCAGGCTTGGCCCTACTTGGGCTGGACCCAGTCAAACTCCTGTTGTTAGAGGTGCCCTTGGAAAAATAGCAACAACCAAGTACTTATTCTGGTAAAACAAACCCAAACAACTTTCTTACCTGTGGAGCTGCAGTCAGGGTGGTTGGTGGCACCAGTTGTCCCTACCAATGTGCTTCAAGTGATGCAGCTTCAGTAACCTGGTATGGGTTCATTCAGTGCAGGCCTTGGATATTTGTGAGCTCCCTGTTTGGAAATTTCCTGTGGTTCACCTGGACCACAGCAGAGGTGGAGAACCAGGAATGGGAAAAGTGTAATGGAAACCAGGAATGCACCAAGGTCATGGTGCATCCCCACAGCTAAACCCTGCTTTATAACCCCATTCCACTCCCTGAAGGATGCTGCAGGGAAGCACAAACTCTCTGTGGAGGAGGAAAACCCAGGGTTGAACACTGAAGCCCCTGGCCATCTCTGGGATCAGGTGCACAATTCCAGCTTTGGTTGCAGAGCAGAGCAAAATGCTGGCTTCCCACAGCGTTCATAGCTCCGGGAAAGGGAGGGCATTGATGTGGTGAAATCAAGTAAAGCTCCAAAACACCCTGCCCTTTGTTTCCATCCTGTGGCAAGAAGGCACTGGTTCAAGAATGTGTTCTCTGAGGAATTCGAGATGGTGTCTGCAGTGTGTGGCTGACCAGAGCTTCTCCCCTTTCTGTGCCATCAGGCTTTTCCTGCTCCACTCCCTGCTGCTTTGCTGCTTTTCCACTGTCCGAGCTCCATGGAGCCTTGGGTTCAGTCTGGCCTGTTCTCTGGGAGTGCTGTAGGAAGCAGGCAGGGATCCCAAGTAGGGGATACATCTTATTTTGCAGCTTTGGAGTGGTTTGATGTGTTGTCCCCCACAGCATAGAATCATAGAATGGTTTGAGCTGGAAGGGACCTTAAAGATCAGCACGTTCCAACCCCCTTGTATTGGCTTTTCTGCTCCAGTGATTCATCCATTTCTGCCAGAGGAGTTTTCCTGCCAAGTTAGCTGCCTAGTTTAGAAACCAGAGCATGCACAGGTTCTTTGTTCTTGCTCATTTTTGGATGGAAATCCAGAGGACTCATAGCAGCAACTCACCCCAGCAGAACCTCTCCCAGGTTGTGTGGCTTCTCCTGGGTGGAAGCAAAGAGTTGGCCCATTGTTCTGCTGACAGAACAGGCGTTCACCTGGGCCAGCACGAGGAACACGGAAAGCCTGGACCCAGCTTTCTCAGTGTGCTCTGCTTTGCTGTCCTATGCAGGTCCACAACTACGGAGGAGTCTTGGTGGAGGAAGACTTCAGCAATTACAGTGTCACAGTGGAGAATCCTGTCCACACAGTCTATCGAGGTACACACCTGACCCATGGCCATGCAACTCCAGCTGCAAGTTTGCTTCATCTGGCAAGAGGTGGTGACAGTATTTAATCAGAGGCACTGAGGTGTCTGCAGAAAAGCCCTCCAGGGAGTTTCGTGTTCTTGCCTGCTGACACTGATGGTCTTAGGCAGTTCAGGAGGTTTTCAGTACTTTGAAATGAGCCTGGTTTTCCTTGATAGAGACCAATGGTATCTTGATCCTCTTAGAGTGTAAAGATGCAACATGATCATATGTTGATGCAGTGTCTAGATAGAAGCTGGACCAAAGGCTAGTGGCTACATCTGAAGACAGTTCCCAAGGTTGCCATTCTTTTCTAGAAATCTCCTTACAGCTGTAACATTGCAAACCCATTTTACCTCCATTCTTCCATACTATGGTTCAGAAACCAAGCAGCCAACAAGCACGAACTGAATTTCAGCTCTAAAAAAAGCATCCCAATTTGTTTTTTCTTCATCCATCATAAAGAAACAGAAAGCTACAAGAAGAATGTTTTGGGAAATGCTTTTCATCATTTCCGCTCAAATCTGGAAACGTTTCCCTGTCCTTAAGGACACTAGCTTATGGGAAAGTCATCACTGGACAGTATCTGACTAAAGCAGCTTCATTCTTCTCCTTTTCCCTTCACAGGTCATCTTGTTTTCAGTCCCCCTCCTCCACATGCAGGTCCTGCACTGATCACAGCACTGAACATCCTTGAGGGCTTTAACATCACCAGTCAAGTACCCAGGGGGAATATCTTGCACTGGATGGCAGAGGTAGGAGGAGGTTCAACATTTGGCTGAATTCCTTGTGCTGCTAGAGAATAATTGATTTATTCCTTGGTTGTACAAAAATGTTTGTAGGTAATTCCCAGAGGACAATGAGCAAATAAACTGCTAAGGTGTAAATGTGAGCTGTGCTGCTGCCTCAGGTAGGTGCAGATGCTGGAGCCTCCTCAGCTGAGCTCTTCCTTGCTTATGCAGAGCTTTTTCAGAAGAACAAACTATGGCTTTTGCCCCTTTCCTGTACGCAGTCATCTCTTCAGAATGGCCCCGCAGCAGCTGAGCCTGGTCCTGTCTGTTTCCTCCATCTTCTATCTCCAGTGGCCCTGGCCATGCCTAAGCACTGCTGTGGCTCTTCAGGGGTCAGCAGTGTGGCAACGACAAGGAAAACTGGCCCAACACTTTATGTATCTTTTAAATCTTTATGTTTTAGCCTACCTCATGATCTCAGTGGTCCAGATCATGATTTTTCCAGGTTTTAGGGCTGTCAGCGCTATCAAAATGTTGCAGCTTCCCAGGAAGTCAAGCAAGTGTTCTGTTTCCTGCTCTGTAAGCAGAGTTGTGTTCTTAGATGCTTAACTAATCCAGCACTGGGTCTTGTGAGTTGGAATTTTAAGCAAGGATGTAAGCACATCCTTGTGGCAGGCTGGTGCTTGGAAGTTACTGCTTCTCAGGAACAGTGCAACAGCTGGAGGTGTTACATGCTGTAACTGCCTGTGCAGAGGCAGAGAAGATTGACTCACACAAGTTATTTTTGAGTTATATTCTATAAGCTTTGACTGACTCTGTGTGCTCTGCATTTGCACCAGGCCAAGAGTTTCACCTGCTGGTTATCCAGCTGAGGGACAGCAACCTCCAGAGAAAGAGCAGTGACTTCAGAAGATGTGTAACCGTGATTACTGAGGACCACATGGCTGAACATGTGGCTGAGATTCAGACAGTCCAAGATATCCTTAACCTGTGCCTATGGAGCGAACATGGTCTGCTTGTTTCAGTGGAGCTCTTCCTTGGCCACCAAGCCTCTTAGAATCATAGAATCACAGAATAGTCAGGGTTGGAAAGGATCTTAAGTTCATCCAGTTCCAACCCCGCTGCCATGGGCAGGGACACCTCCCACTAAACCATGGCAGCCAAGGCTCTGTCCAGCCTGGCCTTGAACACCACCAGGGATGGAGCATTCACAATTTCCTTGGGCAACCCATTCCAGTGCCTCACCACGCTTACAGCACCCTCCAGTGCCTTACACCCTTACCCTCTTGGACATCCTCTGCATGGTATGGTGGTCAGGAGGCTGTTTCACGGAAAAGGCACCTTCTCCAGAAGTTAATCATGTTCTACACTGTACATCAGAAGATAAATGTTGATGCTTCAGGAGAAGTTGTTGATGTGTGGCACATATCAAAGCAGAAGTCACATGTAGCTAGTGACTTGCAGGGTAATGTACTGTCTTGAATCTTGAATGACAATGGCATGAGCAGCAGGCTGGAAGTCTAGCGCATTTCTGCTAGGCACAGGCTGGCTAGACTGAAGAGAACATTCCCTCTCGTGGCTGTCATCTGGCTGTGCATTGTAAAACCAGGGCTGGATAAACTGTGTCTTTTGAAATTGCATCTTCCCATTTTTAGTGGACTGGCTTAGGCAGGATTCTGCATGTATGAGACACCAGACCCCTTCCTCTTTTCATACCATCATTCCCTTCAGTGTGCTGGGACTAATGCTTTCTCTTCACACACTTTGGATGACTTACAACTCGGAACATGGGTAGCAGCTGGTGAGCAGAATAGCTTGTTTCTGCTCAGCAGTGGTGCTGTGCCAGCAGAGCTTCTGGCCAGAGGCAACAGTGATAACTCTTCCTGTTTGAAGTATCAAAAGTTATATTTCCAGGGCCACCTAAATGTTTTTCTTCCTTTTCTCCGTTCTTTTTTCTTTCTTTCCTTCTTTCTGTGTTCGATTTAGACATTAAAAATAGCCCTGAGCCTAGCTAGCAACCTGGGAGACCCATCTGATGATGTGTCCGTCACTCACGCTGCAGAAAGCATGATGAGGTAGGTCTGAGGCTGAGGGGCACGGTACAGTGGGAAGGTGTGAGGTTTGGATATCGTTCCTGGATTTGCTCTTTGGAGTGCACAGGGAAACCTGATTTTTCCTACCTGTTTTACTGAGGACAAGTCAGTCCTTGAGTGTCCTTGTAGGGTTCATACTTCCACAAGGATCACAGCTGATGCCACAGGGCTCTGGGGATGGGTTGTGAGATGTCCTCACACAGAGGTTTCCTGGAGTCAGCACGATCCTGAGGGTTCATCCCAGTTTCTCACCCCTCTAATATTCCTTCTCGGCAGGTTGGACCAACAGCCATCCATGTGGTCATGACCACACAAGCAGTTTCTGGACCTCCCTTCCCACCATGGGCTTGATGCCTTTGCAGCACATGCAGGACAGGCCAGGCCTGGGGCTTCAGCCCAGGCTCTTACCTCAGAGCCACGTTTAGCCACAGTTGGTGGCCAAAGCTGTACTGGATTTACCCTCCTTCTGAGGGACTGAATTCAGCTGGGTACTGCCACCCCTTGTCCTTCAGGGCTGAGTTTACCCTCTAGACAGAGCAGGGAGGTCTGTGGCATTGCCTCTCCTTGCAAACTGAGTCCTCTTGTCTCCTTCCATTGGGTGAACTGGAGGAGCTCCTTGCCCTCAGTGCCAGCCCCCTGAGGGAGACACCACCAGTAGCTGGGTAGATGTACCCCAGGAGATGCTCAGCTTCTTAAGCTCATGCCTTGCCTTCCTCTTTCTCTCTCTTGCTGCTGAAGTAAATCAGAAGCTAATTCCCTGCGCCAGCTGGTTAACGACTCCCAGTCCTTCTCATCTGATGTCCATGTGCCTCACTCCTCCATGGAGAGTGGACCTGCTGCTAGCCAGGTCCTTGTCATGGGACCTGATGACTTCATTGTTGCAGTTGTAAGGTAAAGAATTTACTTCTTGCCTCCTTAATGTGCTCAGAGGATGGGAGCAGGCAGAAGAAAGCAGGCTCAGCAGGGCAGGATGGGACCAGACCTGAAGCTCATGGACTGCTCTGTCCCTGTTAGTCCTGCAGCAGCAGAAATGGGGAACATGAGGTGGAGATGTGTGAAATGGCACTGTTCTGCCCTGTGTAATCCTGCAGCCCTCTCACAGTGAAACGTGTCTGGATTGGCCTAAATCTGATCCTGGAGAAGAGGTGGTGGCCAGATTTGAGGACTGATGGGGACATGGAGACACATCTGTCACCTAGAGGGGAGTCATTAAACAGAGAGGGACAGAGCTGCTATGGCCCACATGGTTCCTGCTCCTAAGTACATTGAGACTTTCACTCCTCACAGCTAGCCAGTCCTAAAGGCCTACTGAACTTGGCTTTGTCAAGCCAAGATGGGACCGAAAATCGGGGCCCTCAAAGCCTTGAGGTGAACAAAAACCTCTGAGAGGGCTTTGATGAGATTTCTTCCTATTTCTCTTCAGTTCTTTGAATCGTCCCTTTGGCAGTGGAATCATGACACCCTCTGGAGTCCTCATGAACAGCCAGATGTTGGACTTCTCCTGGCAAAATAAAACAGTGAACCACTCCATTCCTAGGCCGGTAATGAATGACATGACATGTTCTTTATTTGAGCTGTCTGTACTGGGTTTTATTTCAATGTTATTCTCATCTTCACAACAGGGAGGCTATTTAATGCCTTATTAATAACAGAGAGACAACAGTCTGTAGAAAGCTCCTAATTTTTCATTATATGAGCCCCTGAAACAGAGTCAACAGAAGGCTTCATGTGCATCAGTTGTCATTTATGACGCAGTTGTATCAAACAACGCTGCACATCTCATCTACCTATTTTCCTTGCAGTCCAGATGCAGTTTCAAGCAGCCACCCTTTTCTGTGGACTTGAATTAAGGACTCCCTTTATAACTTGGCTTTCTCCATGTTTAAAAGTAACGGAAAGCAGAAAAAAGTCTTCAGGTCTTGGAAAGAAACAATTACAGACCAGTACTGGTGGCTTCCAGTGTTGCCTTGTTGTTTCTTCTTGCCATGTATTGTAAAACTATCCCACTTTGCTGGGTTGGTACTTCAGAAGTGGGTGAATGGTTCCATGGAAGAGAGACGTGGCATGAAACAGGACAAATCCTGTTAACATCAGAGAGCATTGATGTCAGTGAGGATGTCAGCCTAGAAAAAAAGCACAAATGCAATTGCTGGCTGTAGCATAAAGAGTAAGGAGTGAACCTGCACAGCTTGAGCAAACTTTAGTTGACTTGTTGAAGATTTATGGTGTATCCTTTCTTCAACTGCAGCAAAATCTCGTTCAGCCTCGGAAACGGCCCCTGTCTTTCCTGTTGCCCACCATCGTGAGGCCATCCGAGGGGATGTGTGGGACATACCTATGTCTGGGAGCCAACAACGGGGACAGAGCCTTGAGCAGCGTCGTTCAGGTCAGTGCTCCGCAAGGCCCTCTTCTCTTGCACCTTTCCTAGTGGCACCGCTCATAGTTGTAGAGTAAAAGCATCTTGGCAAAACCTGTAATAGTGTGTGGCATTCTAATGCCTGTTCAAAGCTTGTCTTAAGGATCATTAGGGGAAAAAAGGAACATTTTGTATTTAGAGAATTGCAGGAGACTGGCAGCCCTTTAAGCCCTTTTCGCTATGAAAAGCTCCTTATAGTGCACTCCCAACTGAATTCCTCGCTGATCAGCACTTCTATAAATTGGGCAACTCCTCCTAATTTCTGATTTGTAATGAGGTGGAGTACTTGCCAATAGCTTGATTGCATGCACAGCAGCAATGGGTTGTTAAAAAGAAAGGCACAACAAGAATGGCTCCCATTTTCCTTACCTCTTGGAAGGCATTATTCCCAGCAAAACTAAAGCCAGCCATCGCTTCCTAATGCTTTGTGTGGAGAAGTCACGTGCTGAGCTTTTGGCTGCAACAAACACGTATTTAGAGATTACATCATGTTCCAGACACACAACTCTCCTAATTTAGCAGGAAGTCTGTGACAAAAAGCCCATGCAATCCTCAAAAGCTACCACGTTTCCACCAGCAATATACAGCGCATATTTTAGGGGCCTCTTCGTATGTGCAGAGCCCTGCGTTAGTTCATCCAGTTTGGTAAACAGTTCAAAATCTTCCCTGCCTGCTGCATCTGCAGATGTTGGAGCCACCAGTTAAGGGGCTGCTTAAGTTGGCTTCTCCTCACTGCTACTTTTATTATTGAGGGTCTTTTATTCTCTTTCAGGTTTTGGTAAATGTTTTAACATTTAACAAGAATCTGAGTGAAAGTTTGTCACTTGGTCGACTTCACCCCCAGCTTCAGTCCAACACCTTGCAGGTTGACAGTGAGTATGGACACTGGCTGGGTTGTCTTTAGAAAAGGAGCAGGATTTTGTTAGCACAGTGCTGCGGAAGTGGGACAGCCCACTGCACAGCTCACTCTGTTCCAGGGTACCCAGGGTGTGCAGAGGGTTTTGAGGAAGACAAAATGCAACAACCAGGCTTCTTCAAAGCTTGGAGCACTTGCTGAGCCATGCCTCTCCCTCTTGTCTTGGGAATGCTCCCTGGCTCCTCCAACACCTCCTGTCCAAATGCTTTCTGATGCTTCTCCCCAGCCCCTTCTCTGTCCCAGCTCACCTCCTGGTAGCACCCTTGTCCTGTCCTTAAAACCTTTTGGCAGTCTGGTGGTATTGGGGGTATCCAGATAAACAGGATTGCAAGCACAGCTTCACCCAGACAGGTACTGAAGCTAGCAGCAGATCTTCCTGCGCTTTACCACTGCCATAAATTATATCCTTTTGCTTTCCAGCCCCTGTTCCTTAACTCCACCAGTTGAGGTGCAGGCAAAGCTTATGGCAAGGCTTGTAGCTTGACAGTGCTGGAATTGCAGCTGACAGTTTGGAGACACTACTGCCAGCTCTTGTCCTTGTTGGTAAAAGACTTGGTCTATTTGGTGTTTTTCAAAAAGCCCAGTATCTCACCAGAGTGAACCATAAATGAAATTCCATTCTCATTTCACACAAAGTAGCCAAATTTTTTAGGCCTTCCTGTTTCAGAGGAACATCTGAAAAAGTCTGTCGAGTGTAACCTCCAGACTTGGAAACTAGAATGTAATTAAAACAAATCCAAACCTCCTGAAGGTTCTAATTTGTGGGTTTGGACATTTGGCATCAACAAGATATATGTTAAAACACATCTGCAGTGTGTATAGCTTAAATAACTGTGGTGTGCCTGTTTTGTCCAGCTGCATCCCAGCTTCATGTCCTCAGGCGCTTCCATTCATGCAGAAATTACAAAACATCAAATAAACAACATAAAAACAGGAAAGCTTTTCCAGCCACCTAAGGTAGATGGCTGGAAGATGAAGAGATACGTGAAAGGGAAGTTGGAAGGCCTGTCTCAAAGTCTGTCATTTGGCAGTATTTTACTGTTGTTTGTTTTGAACCGCCTTGCATCTTATTTTGACTAATAAGTGTTAATACTGTGATTTGGAACTAAGCTCTTAAGAGCAGGGAGTGCCTCTTCTGTAAGAAGAATAACTACAGTAGGTGCCAACAACGTATTTTTCCCATTTCCCAAAGAGGAGGATCTTCCACATCTTTAAAGGGTCTTCTGGATCCTCTTATTTCCCACACCACACAGAGCACTGCCCAGCTCTGAGCAGCCTGTGCTGCTACTCGTGCGGTGGGTGCTGCTCACCCATCTGGGACACCCTCTGCAGGCAGCTTCCTTCATCCTGCAGATCCCAGCAGGGTTAGAACAAAACTTTGCCTCAAAGACAACAGTGGTTTCAGTTACAAACTCCTCTTTTAAAATCCCTACAGGTGGGTTTCCTGAAGAAGATATTGAATTTCTTGTAGCCAGGGGCCATCAAGTGGATAAAGTCAAAGTGCTTTCCCTAGTTCATGGGGCCAGGAGAACCAACAGTTTCATCATTGGCCTGAAGGATCCCAGGAGCGTGGATGCTGCCGGAGCCACGATATTGTAGCAGCTCCCAGACAGCGTTCACTGAACAAGGCTGAGACAAACCAACCCACATGATGTGCATGTTCTGAACTGGCCCCTTCCCCACCTGGACTGGGAGCCCCCCCCACACACTGCTGAGTAGACATTCTGCATTCCCCACCCAGGATGGCACTAGAGGGGTTATAGCAGCACCAACACACAGCACTGACTTTTATTGTTCTCTTTTCTTTTTAAATGATGTGGATGGCAAACAGCCCAGTCCTTGTCACAGGAACGCAGGAGCACATTTTTCTTTCCGCAGAGTCTTGCTAATAATACCAGTCTTCTCAAAAGCCCAATTCTAGTCAGCGTCTTAATTTTAGTGAGCAACAACATCAGTGAAGGAAACAAGATCTGATGATGGTACTGTCATCTTCATCTCCCTGTGTTTCCCAAGGTCATTCTTTGCCTCTCGTGGTTTAGCCCATAATTAATACAGGCTAATGTAGTGTTTGTAGGTGCCTGTAGCTGGAATATTGAGGGGTCCTTTAATGCTCTGTTTGGGCCAGCTGGTTTTTACCAGCATGCAGCCTCCTGTGTTAGTTCCTTTTCTCACATCCTGGCATACCTTGAATTTTGGCAGTAAATATTTTGAATCAAGTTGCTGTGCAGACTCACTGCAGTCTGATTTTGTAACCAGAGCACTGATTTTCAATATCTAGCAACTTTTGGGCCCCCCAGTATTTTTCTCACAGATGTTCAAGCCTCCTCCATGGTGAATTTAAGCTTAGTGGTAATGGGCTTAATTTTCTTAGATATGTTTTGGAGACATCTTAGCAGTAAGTGCTCCACAGACTTGTAAAAATCAAAAGATCATGGATTGAAAGCCACAATGAGAGAGTTTGGATAGGTTCAGGGCTTTCCTTACACTGCCTTGTCTCAGTCTGCCCTGAATGGTGTAATCCCTATGGAGAGGCTTGGGATTTTCTGCTTACTAAATTCATGCCTGTACTTCAGCTTTGTATTTTGATACTGGTGCCTCTATTTTAAAAGCTCAAGAGAGTGAAAGAAAAGGTACAAACCAAGCACCACTGAGAGAATTTTCTGTCCACAGCATGTAGTGCAAAACACAAGAATACTTCTGCATTTCTTGTCTGAAATAGAGTGAGGAAATAATACCACATCTGACAGCTGAACTGCTTCATTCATCCCACATTTGGACATTTCCTTCTTTTTTTACTAGCAAGTCAGAGATAAGTGGCACTAAATTCTGGAATTTGATCATTTTCTGTGGTCTAAATTTGATTATTTCCTTCATGGTGCAAATGCATATATATATGTATGTACTTATGTCTGCTTATGGTTGTCTTGGTCTCTCATTCGATGATTACACTTCCTCCTGAGGGAGCCCATAGCACACATCAGTTTGTACCACACCTCCCGACACTCATTGCCATTTGACATGGGCAGTGTGTGGGTCATTTTGGAGCAGTCAGAGCACTATGGCAGATAATTGGACTAATTGCTCCTGCCACCTGCCAGCTGAGGATCTCAAAGCATCTTACGTGAAGCCCTGCACGTTGCGCCGAGGGAGGACAGAGATGCTTTTATGCTCCACTGAAGTGCAGCCACCCATGAGAAAAGCAGGGCAGCAGATGGGATCAGTGGTATTTTCTGTTATAAATGAATCAGTGGCCTCAGCTGAGAGATGGGGAGGTACAGTATTGTCTTTGGGAAGTTGCCTACTGTACCACCACACTGCCCGTGGGGCAAAACAAGACTTTCTTCACCATAGGGACATAAATCTATCTGGCTTTCTGTCATCAGCACTAGAGCTGGTTACTGCCCAAAGCTGTAATGTTCATGAAACTTCATGTGTCTTAGAGCAGAGCTCTTCAGGTTTCATGGGAAGAATGCAGTTTTGTGCGTTGAATTTCGCCGGTGGAGATCTGTGGGTTTCTGCTACAGTACAGCAGTGATCTGTCCCTTGGGCATGGATGTTTGCTGTGCACAAAAAAGTGGTCCAAGTCATCATCACTTCGGTACTTTGCACGGAACCTCACAAAACACTTTGAAAGATAAAATTCCTCCTTGTTAACTGAATTCACCAACTCACTCCTGATGTGGGAAACTGTGTATTCATTTGGGAGTTAAAGACACTGGCCTTGATTCAAAAGGGCACTTACACGCCCCAAGGAACAATTTCACAGCAATTATTCAGAACCTTGAAATAAAGCATGTTCCAAAGTGCTCTGCTGGGTCACGGCCTGTGTGGCAAAAAAGAGAAGATTTGAAGGAATTGGAAGATGGCACTTGGGCCTCTAGGTCATGGCTGAGAGAAGTAAAGGTATTTTGAATGAATTCCCATTTTCTCAGTTTAAAAACAGCATCAGTATAGCACAGATGTATTTGATACAGAAACCTGTAATCTGCTAATTGGCCCAGTGTCTCTGATACTTTGTGTCCATCTGTTGTGATGAGATCTGATGAGTTTAATGTGAGATACCAAGAAATACCCGATTATACTGTACAGGTGAGCCTAACATTGTGAAATAAAAGGCCATATTCTGGAGATGCGTGTGTGCACAGTAACTGTGTTGATTTCAGCCTGGCTACTGCAGACTCCAACAGATCTGGAGCAGAATTTGTTCTGAAGCTTTGACATGGAAGTTCCGTGAGGATCTCAGAACACAAAATACAAAAGTGGCTGAGAAAATAAAGACGATTTTTAAAGGAACAAACCAAACCCAAACAAAATAAATAAAGAAAACCAGATGCCTTTACCAAATGTGACCATTACGATCTGGAACGTGATCAGCTTTTCTCTGCCCACATTTGCATTGTTCCCCATCGATGTGTACTGGTTTTTACACTGGGATAAGCCGGAGAGAGGCTGTGCCACCAAGTGTGAGCTCAGTTTGCCAGTATTCTCACTAAGACTCAGTGCCGTTCATGAACACAGGGAACAAGCAAAGCTTCACTAGATACTGCTGCTCTCCTGGCTGCATCCAGCATTGAGTGCTGTGTATAAAAGCCCAGAGAGAATAAGGCAGAAGCACTGCCATCCTGCAGTGGTGGGGATGAGGATGCTCTGGCCCCTCAGTTGTGCCATTCAGGTTCAGGTCCCCAGTCTCCGGGGATGACGACCACTGTCCCATAGCTCTGCTGTAGCTCTGCCAGTGTCTCTCTGAGGGGTCCCTCAGCTGGGGTGGCACATTTGAAGGTGTCTGTTCAGCATCAGCCAGGCTGCCAGAGGAGCTGGACCCTCTGAGTGGCTGCTGGGTCCCTCTGTCTGGACCATCTTGGAGCCTCCTTCCACAACCCAGCAGGCTGCCACGGACTCATCCCAGACACTGATGTGTTGGAGAGAAATGGGAGTCAGGCCTTGGTAAACACCATGAGAGGAAACCTGCATGTCTTTCATGAACACATCAAAACCACTGATGATTTTGTAAGGCTCTGGAAAAGATCAAGTGGAGTGGGAAGAGCTTCTGTAGCACCCAGGTATTTTCCTCACAGCAGTTTCAGAAAGCTCTTCCATACTTCAGTGATGGACATCCATATGCTAGCCAGAGAAAGGAGAGCTCCAACAGGCAGAGCTGGGTTTTGGAGAGGCAGGGGACTATCTAAAAGTGTGCTGAAGGCGGGAGAGCCCATGGAGTTGAAGCACTGGAGCACCACAATGCGCTGCCCAGGAAGGGCCCTCCAGTGGCCACAACATTATCTGATGCAGTTCAACAAAATCCCGGATCAGAAGTGATTGTGACTGCAGTGCAACAGGTCTCCCTTCCTTCGCTGTAAGTGAGCGTTGTCAGTATTAGAGGAGAACTTACTTTGTCTGAGTCATTGTATACTGTTTAAGTTTGGGAAACCCTGAAGGTGGTCATGAGCCTACCAACTTTTCCTGTGCGATACTTTCCTTTTGAACATGCTGTCATATGAAAATGCACATAAATATAACCACAGTTTTGGTTGTCCAGTCTCAGATGCCTTTGTTCTGTTTGTGGATGATAAAGCAGCTCAAACAGTTCTCACCCTCCTTCTCTTTAGGTGACACTGTATTAGGGTTTCATTTGTTTTGCAGCAAAGCTTCAGAATCCAAACCAAACTGGGGTCTGCTCATGGAGGGGCTCCACAAACATAGAATGAAGGCATAGACTGAGCCCCCCCCGCCCAAATCTCATCTTGATCATGGTGCACAAAGGCCCTCAAGACCTAGAAATGTTTAAGCTACACAGGAAGGACCCGGGCTCTGCGAGGAAACCCCAAAGGATGACCTTGCAAAACACACACAGCAGCGCTGGTGGGAAACACGGGGATTTTCTGGAAGCCACACCGGGATCTAACTGTGCCAGAGCGGGAAACACAGGAGGCTTTTGGGGAAGGCAGGAGGAGGGGGAAGCTGAATGCAGCTAGGTACAGAAATGTCTCCTGAAACAGAGGAAAGCAGGAAGGCAAGAAGGGGAGAAAGGTAATTCTCAGGTGCTGAAGAGCTATTCTCTCGGCTTCCTGTGTTTCCAGCCTGTCTCTGATGGGAGCAGGTTAAGGCCGAGTGGGGACTATCCGCAGATGCAGACAGAAACACCCCAACAGTCAGATATGGGGAACCTTCCTCATTGCCACCCCTGCGACTGGCACCCTGTCACCTCCTCTGACCCTTCTGAGGGTCCTGGGGTCTGGGGAAGGGCTTTTCTCCCATCCATAGCGCAATAGAGAGGTGTTGGCAGTAGGGTCCCTGCCCCAGAAACTGGGGAAGAGCAGGAAAAGGCACCAAGGGAATGATCCTTTGGTGAAGAGAAGCTCAGTGCTCATCTGCCAGCAGGGAGCTTTAGAGCTGCAAACGCAGAGGAAACACGCAATCTGCTCACAGCTTCCCACGCACCCACAGCCTTTAATTATTAAGTCATATACTAACCCTGACGTGCATTGGTTTGGGTCTTTTTATGGAATGCACGGATATGTCAGTTTACAGAAGGAGATTTTGTGTGTGTGGTGAGCTATAGTGACAAATGAGCTGTGGGACCATTGTATTGAAAAGGTTTTACAGAATAAAACCCCATTTCCCTTTTTCTGCGTCGTTCATCCCACAGTGATCTGGGATGAACACGCAGTTTGGCTGAGAGCTGGAGCCACCAGAACTGACCCATAGGGTATTTCTGCAGGACCAAAGCCTTCATTTTCCCCACAAAGGACTCTTGGTTCTCTTACGAGCCTGAAACAGCCATTGCCATGTGTTTATTGTTCTTAACCACTGCCAGGTAACAGTTTTCTGCCTAAAGCAGGGAGCAAACCAGACATCTGTGCAGTGGCACTGCCTTTGTATGTTCATTCATTGTTTCTTGTATTAATAAA
Organism: Psittacus erithacus; assembly: GCA_009867235.2. Taxonomy (NCBI): domain Eukaryota; kingdom Metazoa; phylum Chordata; class Aves; order Psittaciformes; family Psittacidae; genus Psittacus; species Psittacus erithacus. Next base: position 29,357 of record WYDI02031669.1, read on the forward strand.
GGCTTGTGGGAAGAGGTGAACCGAGGGCTCTGCGCCCGGTTCTTGGGGACCCCCAGTGATCCGAGGGGTCTCCAGGCAGCAAGCACTGCGCACTGGGCCTGTGTGGTAACCAGGTAAATAGGCTTTCAGCTAATGCCCAGCATTGAAGCTGTGTCCGGTCCCTTTCCGGCTTCTTTCCCACCTCCCCAGCGCAACACAAAGTGCAGCCTAATTCATCGATCCCAAGAAGCCCGCGCCCTCCTTCCAGAGTTCCTCTGGTAAAACTCCCCTGAATTACGAACCTCTTTCCCCAGCAATTTCCTATAAACGCTTTAATTACTATTTTGCGTGGAACCCCGTCCAGGAAACGCTCTTTATTCGCTACGGAACCGCCCGCTCGCCCCACAGCCCCTGCGGCTCTCCTGAGGCGGGAGGAGCGGCCCGACCGCGCTCCCACCCGTGCGTGAAGGAGGGTCCAGCGGGGCCGCTCCCGGGGCGGGCCCAAGGGGCGCTCCCCGCCGAGGGGCTGCGCAGCCCCGGTACCGGGAGCCGGTGCCCGGGTAAAGGGCCCCCCCCCCGCCGTCCCCCCCACCCCTCACGGCTCCGCGGCTCCGCGCGCTCGGACGCAGGCGCGCGCGGGCGGCGCGGGTCACGTGCCGCGGCGGCGGAGGGAGGCGGCGGCGGAGCGGCGCTGGGTGTCCCGGTGTCCCCGGGCCGAGCACGACACCCTC
>WYDI02031670.1:0-55600 GCA_009867235.2 Psittacus erithacus
ACCCCCCCCCCCCCCCAAAACCCCAACAAGGGAAACCCGGGGGGGAGGGAAGGATAAAGGTAAAAAGGGAGGGGGGGGAAAAAGGGTGGGGTGGGGAAAGCTTGGGGGGGAGATGGGATGGGAGAAAAGGGGAGGGGGAGCTGTGGGGAAAAAACCTACTGACCAGAAGGAAAAACATGGGTGGGGAAAAAAGTGGGGAGGGAAGTGAGTGTGTGGGAAACCATGGGGAAAAAACCCTACCAACCTGGGGGAAAACACTGGGAGGGAGAAAAAGGGGGGGGGGGAAGCATGGAACAAAAAACACCATGGAAGAAAATCCAGCAAAATAAAAAAACAACACTCAAACAAACAAAAACCAAAAAACTCACCCCAAAACCACCAAAAAAACCTCAAAAACAACCCCGGGGGACAGAAAAAAAAAAAAGGAGGGAAAACTGTAGGGAAAAAAAAAAGTGGTGGGTGTGAAAGTGGGAGGAAGGGGGAGGGGGGAAAAGTGGGAAAAAAATAACTGTGGGGTTCAAAAATACGGAACAAAAAAACATGGAAAAAAAATCTAGGGAAAGAACAAAAAGAGGGGAAACTCCCCCAAAACCAAAACATCCCCACCCCAAAAACCAACCAACCAAAACCCAAATAAAATCCTGGGTGGGGGGAGAGGGCAAACCCACCCCGACTCTGTGGGGAAAGAACAACCAACCAGTGCTGGGAAAAAGAGTATGTGTGGGTTGCCATGCTGGTGGCACAGTTGAGGAGGGTACCATGTGCAGGCGATGCTCAGCACCAGCTTTCGGTCCTTGCGTTTTAGGTTTAGCATCAGCATCTGAGCGTTTCCACTTTGGGAGCTGGTTTGTGAGTTAGCAGGGAGGGCATTACACAGATGGAGGTTTAGGTGGGTAAGTAAGTGAGGGTATCCATGTTGGTGGCACTGTTCCAGAGGGACTGTGTGTAGGTGATGCCCAGCACAGCTTTTGGTCCTGGCATCTTAGGCTTAGCATCAGGGTCTGGACGTTCGCACACAGGGTGCTGGTTTCTGGGGCGCCAGAGAGTGCGCTCTATGTAGGCAGTAGGCAGATGGACTTTTATGTCTGTAAGCAAGGATGGATTGCCATTTTGGTGTGAGAGAAACGTCATTTTCGCACATTGGGGATGGGGTTTTGTAATATTAAGACTTTGCAATATTGGGGCTGGGGCTAAGTTGTTAAGGGAACGAAACAAAGGGTTTGAAATACCGTGACTTAAACAGACACACGCTGTAGTTCAAGACAATGGCATCTTTGGGTGACAGACACACTCTGCGGTTCAAAAGAATGCTCTCTTTGTACAACCTATGAAACTACGCCGGTGCAGGCTGGTTCCGTAGTTAAGCAGTGAGCTGGGGTACCACGTCTGCCAGAAAGTCATGAAATCGAACTGTAAAAGGAGGAAAGGGCCCATGAAATCAAGTAAGGGGAGATGTAGCCAGAGGCAGGAGAGTTGGCATGTAGATTATATGTGCCAGACGGGCTGTAGGCTGTAAGCCTTGGAGTACCCACCCAGTGGGGGAACAAGGGAGGGAACCTGTGGGAAATGTGAGTGCAAGTTTTGCTTTTGCTGTGTGTGCCTGCTTGCCAGGACACCTGTTTTTGTTAAATAAACAGGTGCATCACTGTTGTGTCTGACCGAGGCCTGCCTGAACCTAGAGACCAGTTTCTGACAAATCTGCAAGAAACTGTTTTTTCTAACAGCAGTGGGCGTTGCATTTCTGTTTTTCGGTGGTTTAACTACAAATGATGGAGTGTTCCAGCTGAAAGAAAGGCTTCATGTTTCAGTCATTGTTACACTTTTACCAACAAATAGATCTACACAAATGTGGATTTAGATGAGATCTCAGGAAGAAGTTCTTCCTTGTGAGGGTGGTGATGCGCTGGCACAGGGTGTCCAGAGAAGCTGTGGATGCCCCACCCCTGGCAGTCTTCAAGGCCAGGTTGGACGGGGCACAGGATCAAACTGGTCTAGTGGATGGTGTCCCTGCCTGCAACAGTGAGGTGGAACTGGATGAGCTTTAAAGTTGCTTCCAACCCAAATGAGTCTGGGATTCCATGATTACCTGATCTGAGAATCTTGGTCACTCTCCACTTCTCATAGGTGGACATGACACCCTGTTCCATTGCTCAGGTTGAGCTGTGACCCCTCACATGCTGCACCTCCAGATGAAAAGCACTGAGGAAGAGCAGCCCATGAGGAACCTCCCCAAGCCAGCTGGGCGGAGGCTGATCCCCCCGCGGCGACTCCCGGAGCACTCCTGGTTGCCCAGTGACCATGGGCATGATGCTGCTGCCATCACAAAGCCATGGCAGTCGCTGTGGAGATGCCCATTGTGACGGGGGCCTCACAGTGACCGTGGGGTATTTAAGGAGAGAGAGTCCTGGAGTAACCAGTGCAGAGGAGACATCTCCCTCGCGAGGCTACATCTCCCCTGGGTGCCCTGCAGATCAAGGTATGTGTTAGGCTGAGAAGGGAAAAGAACAACTCCTCTGTTTCATTCAGGCAGAGATGTCTGCTGTTTCTAATAGTCATTTGACTTTTCAATTACATTTTAGTGTTCTCTTTAAACATGTCGTGGGTTCGTGCCCTAAAGGGAGTAGAAACTGTCAATAGAGACAGTCATCTTAGGGAAGAAAGGCTTGTTTCAGAAATGGTTCATCTGCAACCATGGTCTAAAGCTTAATTTAGTTTCCAACCCTTCAATCACACCTATTTTGCCTCAGTCAGTGAGGCTTTACACAGATGGAATTTTAGGTGGGTAATTAAGTGAGGATATCCATGTTGGTGGCACTAGTCTGGGGGCACCGTGTGTAGAACATGCCCAGCTATTAGTTCCTAACACATTAGGTTTAGGAGCAGGGTCTGGACATTCGCACTTAGGGACTTGGTTTACAGGGCGTCTGAGAGCTCTGCCCTCCACACTCATACACAGATGGATGTTTAGGTGGCTAAACAAGAGTGGATTGCCACATTGGTGGCACTGTTGCAGAGGGCACCATGTGTGGGTTATGCTCAGCACCAGCTTTCTGTCCTGGCACCTTAAGTTTAGCATTAGGATCTGGACTTTTGCACTCTGGGAGGTGGATTGTGGGTCAGCGGAGAGTGCTGTCCAGTGAGGCTTTACACAGATGGAGTTTTAGGGGGGTAAGGAAATTAAAATATCCATGTTGGTGGCGCTGTTCCAGAGGGCAGCATGTGTAGGACGTGCCCAGCTATTTCTTTTAATCCTAACACATTAGGCTTTGGAGCAGGGTCTGGACATTGATACTTAGGGACATGATTAATGTAGCATCTGAGAGTGCTGCCCTGCGAGGTTGTACACGGATGTTTAGGTGGCTAAGCAAGGGTGGATTGCTATGATGGTGGCACTGTTGCAGAGGGCACTATGTGTAGGTGATGCCCAGCACCAGGTTTCTGTCCTGGCACCTTAGGCTTAGCATCAGAATCTGCATGCTTGCACTTTAGGAGCTGGTTTGTGGGTTAGCGAGAGTGGTGTTCAGTAAGGCTTTACACAGATGGGGTTTTAGGTGTATAAGTACATGAGGATACCCATGTTATTTGCACCCTTCCAGAGGGCACCCTGTGTAGAATGTGCCCAACTATTTGTTTTTATCCTATTACATTAGGTGTAGGAGCAGGGTCTGGACATTCACACTTAGGGATCTGGTTTATGGAGCATCTTTATTGTGCTGCCATGTGTGGTTGTATACAGATGGACTCTTAGGTGAGAAAGGAAGTGAGGATATCCATGCTGGTGGCACTTTTGTGAAGGACACCATTTGTAGGTGATGACCAACACCAGCTTTCTGTCTCGGCACCTTAAACTTAGCATCAGGGTCTGGAGTTTCGCACTTTGGGAGCTGGTTTGTGGGTCAGTGGAGAGTGCTGTCCAGTGAGGCTTTAGACAGATGGAGTTTTAGGTAGGTAAGTAAGTGAGGATGTCCATATTGGTGACACTGTTCTGGAGGGCAACTTGTCAATCCACATTCCCTTTGCCACTTGAATTCCATCTGCCTATTGCCTCTCTGGTTAATGGTGTACTGGAGTACGGCTTGCTGCGTATTAACATCCAGGCCCAGCTCCCACAGCTGAGCAGGTGGTGGCACTGTTCTGGAGTTCACCATGTGTAGATGATGCCCAGCATCAGCTTTCTGTCCTGGCTCTTTGGCTGTGGGAGGAGAGGATGGATTCTGTCCTGGCTCTTTGGCTGTGGGAGGAGAGGATGGATACTTGCTCTGTGAGCCATGCTCCAGGACACCTGAGAGTGGGCACCAGAGAGGCAGTTCACAGATGGAGTTTTGGGTGGCAAAGCGAGGGCAGACTGCCATGTTGTTGGTCAGAAGAGATGCTCCTTGTCAGTGCCCTGCTTGTGCGTGGGTTCTGCAAGGCAGAGCTGAGCACACAGCCAATGGGATGCTATTACAGTTGCACTTGTGGGCCCTTGCCCAATTTATCCCTGGGGCTGTTCTCAGATACACTAAGACTTCCCTTGAAGACTGCAGGCTGCCTCCCTTCTTCAGCTTTGGCACCTCTTCTTTTCAAGAGCTAGACCAAGACAGATTAAGTCACCTTCCTACAGTCACATCAAGATGGAGGAAACAGAAGCAATAGAAAATAGGTATCCCAATTAGAGAGATAGGACTCCATCCTTTCAGCAGGCAAACAGAACACTATATGTCATTCATCTTGGAATACTTTAAGGAAGTGAGTACAAATTTCTTCCCTGCACCCCTGAGCACCACAAGTTCTCCCTAACCCTGCGATTAAACAAGAAATTGAATACAAGTCCAAGCTTATAACAAACAAGGCCCTAAGATTTATGGGGACACACACTCCAATCGTTGGTTGGAACTGGATGAGCTTTAAGGTCCCTTCCAACCCAAACCATTCTATGATTCCACAGAGTTGCCCAATTAACCTTTCTACAGCAGTCAACAACAACATGGGGCACTACCACAAGTTAATAACCACAGCAAAGACCATACGTCTCTCCAGGCTGAGCTGCTGGTTCTCCTTCTAAAAGGAAATGCACACTTCTGTCCTCTCCATACCTACTCCTATAAGAGCTGATCCTGGCTGAGAAAAAGGGCCTTGTTTTTCCCCATCTCAGGTTTTATAGGCTGGAGCCTGCCCTGATATAAACAGCATCACCTGGACACTGTGTTGGGACCAGCTGATGGATAGAGTGAGCCCTCAGAGGTGCTGGTGCAAGTGCAAGCTTCAGGTGCAAGTAACCAAGGGGATGTGGTAGGAGAACCTTGCTGGAAGGGGTAGAAGGACTTGGGAGAGTTCAGCATTGAGTTTGGGGGTTCCCAAGGAGTCAGCTGTGCAATTGGAGCTCACCCAATGGCTCAGCAGCCTTGCAAAGCATGTCAGGGCTTCACAAGTTGTTCTGGATCGGGGAGGGGATGTGAAGGAAAGTCATCCCTTCCCGTGTGCCTTTCTTGTCCTTCACATTAACAGTATATTTCCTGAGTGTACCTGAAATCTTGCAAAGCCTCTGGGATTCTCCACACACCCAGATCTTCCCTGGTTCATTACATGAGATGTGGAAAACACTTCATTTCTCTGCAATTTGTGTTACTGATGTCTGCCTAAAGATACAGCCACTGTAAGGGCAGAATGGTCAACAAAAAGATGTCTGTCAGTACTCAGTTGTGACTGATGACATGAACTTAAAAATGGACTTCAGTATTCACATACTAAGGTTTGGTTTTTTTATGGTAGAGGCCTGCCAATGTTGGTGCTACTGCAAGTGCAGGAAAAAGTCAACTTGAAAGTGGGCGTGTAAAAGTACTGCATTTGTAATGCTTTACTACCTCACGAAAGGCATCTAATTTGGACACAGAACATTGGTGCAGTGAGGAAGCATTTCTGTGGATTTCAATATATGCAGTTTCCCACAGATCTAAATTTTTATGGAAAGTTGCACTTTTCTGAGTGGCAAATACTGTGTGTGCTTCATTAACAGTTTATAAGCAGCCACGTTGTGGTTGCTATCAGGTGTCATTTTCTGCTGCGTGCTCTTTAACCTCACAGCAAGTGTAAAAGTTGTTCTTAGGAGAAAATCACCTTTCCACTGAGAATTACTCTTTTTTGGTAAGCTCTCTATTATTGGCATCCACTATTCTGCTGCTGCACTGTTCTGGTTCTGTGAAAGGTGACTGACACACTGAGTGCCCCTTCCTTCCCTCAGTTTTAGTAATAAAAGGTCTGCGGATGTAATGATTTGTTTGTGCTTTTGTGCATTTTCTGAAGTAATTTTTCCTTTTATATGACTACCCTGCCCCAATTGTGCTTTCTTTTTTTCAGCTATTACAGTTACAATTAAGGCTGAAGTAGGGAGCCGCGCTGTTAAAACTATGCAGTGGTTACCACTGACTGTGGTTACTTCTGACCAGCCTGTCCAGTCCATACAGTCTATTCCTATAATTCTCAGGGTCCTTAAAATTTAAAAGGATTTGGAGTTAAGTGCAGCAACTCTGAAATGGAACAAAATTGTTATGGATGGTTCAGTGAAGGTCTCTGCTCAATGAAAGCAAAAAGGGGAAGAAGGTACTAAGGTATAGAAGGAATGGCACTAACATTGATAGTATTTATAATGCACTTAGGTACAGCGCTAATACTATTCTCAAAAAATTATGCAACAAAAAGTAGTTAAGTCCAGATCTGGTGTCACCAACATAAGGAAGGACATGGAACTGTTGGAGCAAGTCCAGAGGAGGCCACTAGGATGATCAGGGGCTTGAGCACCTCCCATATGAAGACAGGCTGAGAAAGTTGGGGCTGTTCAGCCTGGAGAAGCTGTGTGGAGACCTCAGAGCAGCTTCCAGTATCTGAAGGGAGCCTACAAGGATGCTGGAGAGGGACTCTTCATCAGGGACTGTAGCAGTAGGACAAGGAGTGATGGGTTCAAACTTAAACAGGGGAAGTTCAGGTTAGATATAAGGAAGAAGTTCTTTACTGTGAGGGTGGTGAGGCACTGGAATGAGTTGCCCAAGGAAGCTGTTAATGCTCCATCCCTGGCAGTGTTCAAGGCCAGGTTGCTGTATGCCCATCTCACTGTCCTGAGGCTAGCGAACTCGATCATCTCATGATCACTGCAGCCAAGGCTGCCCTGGAGCATCACATTCCCAACCAGCCCCACCCTGTTGGTGAGCACAGGGTCAAGCATGGTACCTCTCTATTACTTGCAGAAGGAAGTTGTCTTCCACACAGTCGAGGAACCTCCTGGATTGCTTGTGCTGGGCCGTACCATCTCTCCAACAGATGGCTCAGAATCTAGCTCCCTAGTTGCAGACGTCCAGCCCGACAGGTCCACCCATTCTCCTGGCCGTTGCATCTCCTCAACCCCTTCACACACAGCTGCCATCCCTGTACCTGGCAGTGCGTCTCTTCTCTCCCTTCTTTCCTTCCTGTGAAGAACACACGGAGCTGGGGGGAAAGGTCCAGCCAAAGCCTTGGCAACTCCAGTTCCATACTGGTTTCCACCAGGATCGCTCCTCTCTCCCCATTTAACCCAGGCTGTGGCTTTCAGCAGCAGCTTCTCCCCACGGCATGTGGTGCCAGGACCTTCCACTGGGACCCATCAGCCCCCCTTGTGTCAGCCGGAGCCCCATGGGGCCGCTTCTGGCCAATGATCCCTGTAGAGAGTGTGCCAAGCAGCAAAGCCGGGGGCAACCCCAACACTGGCAGATGCTCTCAGCAGGGCTTTGTGTGACCGGTGCTGGTGCCACTGCAGAATGGACATGGCTGTGCGTGAACAGCATGGAAATGCATTCCCTGCTCCCAGGAAGGACCACGCTGGGTACCATCCCCTGGGGAGGGCTCAGTGCACTCCCGCCTCACTCCCCTGTCATATTACCCACATCTCCCCAGACACAGGTCACATAAACACCAGTAGACCTCAGGAACTGCTCTGCAGCAGCAGGTTCGCAGCCCTGCATGTCCTGAGTCTCACAGCCCCTCGGCACGGTGCCAGCGGTCCCGCAGCATGGTCCTGGAGTGACATGTGACGAAATGGCCACTCAGGGCTGGGGCATAGCCCATGACAGCTCCTTGGGGGTAGTGGGTACGGGAAGACGCTTCCCATAGCCAAACACAGCAGTGAGGAGCTGGCTTGATCCAGGATGCTCCTGTAGTCCTGCCATCAGTCCTGGCACCAGCCCAGTGCCAGGGGGCTCATCCAGACCCCAGCAGACCCCAGCAGATTCACAGCACAGGGCAGCACTCTCAGGCAGCCAACAAATCACCTCGCTAAAGTGCAAACTTCCAACCCCTGCTCCTAAGCCTGAGATGCCAGGACAGAAAGCTGGTGTTGTGCATAACCTGTGCATGGTCACCCCCAGAATGGTGCCACCAACATGGGTATCAAGCCACAGAAAATTCCATCTGCATACTGCCCATCTGTTGGGCGCTCTCAGGCATCCCAGAAACCAGATCCCAAAGTACAAACCTCCAGCCCTTGCTCCTAAGCCTAGGGTGCCAGGACATAAAGATTTTGCTGGGCATCACCTACACGTGGTGCCCTCCAGAACCCTGCCACCAACATGGCAATCCACCCTTATTTAGCCATGTAAAACCCCATTTGTGTACTGCGATTAGGGACAGTGCTCTCAGGCGCTCCAGAAACCAGCTCCTTAAGAGCAAATGCCCAGATGCTGCTCCTAAGCCTAGTGTGTTAGGACAGAAACCAGGAGTTGGACATGTCCTACACATGGTGACCTCCGGAACAGTGCCACCAACATGGAAATCCACCCTTGCATTGCCACCATCTGGATACTGTCAGAGCTAATGAGTGGAGATGTCTTCAAAAAGATATTCATGAGCTCTGGGTTTGTGTTTCCTCCTCACATCTAAATGCAGAGGAGTTTGGAGCTCCCACTGCACGGGACTTGCAGGTGAAGGGGCCTGGTGGCATTTCTTGCCTCTTGGAGGAGTGTCTCTTTGCCGTTGCTGAGCACCGAGCTTGCTGGCAGCTGGGAAGATACTGCACAGTAGCATCTCATCCCTTGGAGCAGGGTCTTCCTGGTTGACCCTGTGCTCCTAGTGGCAAATTTAACCTTAGATTTTTGGAACGCTGCTGTTCCCTGCACTAGTACACTCTGTGTGTCTGTATCAGACTTCATGTGTCTACTTTGATCCATATATCAGGAGGATGGATTGCTGCATCTCCCCACAGGATTCTTCAAAGGCTTGAAAAGGCAGCTAGCAATAGAGAAAGGAGCTCCTCACTGCTGGTACTGTGCAGAAGGATTTCACCACAGCCCAGTGTGAACAGAATGTTGCTACCTGTTTCCACACTCTCAGCATCTGCAGACATGCAATTACACCACACATCAGACAAAAAAGAGTTTCTCAACTGCAGATTTGATGCTCAGTTACAGCATGGAGCATGACAGCTACTACACTTTATGGGTTTAACAGCTGTAGCAACCAAGACTTATAATGACACGTTCAGCAATGCATCACGTAAGGAAACTAATCTGACAGCGCCAGGTCACTGAGCCAACTTGCAAGTTTTTACGTATGTTTGTTCTGCCAAATTTGCTGCCCTATTCACTGGACTAAAGCAAACAAATTGCACTGTGTTCATAAAACTGTAGTTGCCTCTGTTTTGGCAGCTCCCAGACTCTTTTTCCTTGTCATGCTGCTATTCTGGGAACCATTTGGTCCTTTTTTCCCCGTTCTCTCTCTGAAAACCCTTTGAAGCGTTTCCCACAGCATGTATCCCAAAAGGGGGTACACCATAGGATAGGGGAGAGGAGGGACTGTAGCTGGGAGGAGGTGCTATGGACACAGGCAGAGATGAGGGATGGCGTGGCTGTGGGAGAAGGGCCCACAACCTACTGAAAGATGCTGGTTGCCCAAGGCCAGAGGGAGACGGTGGCTGTTGCTGCTCACTGCCTCTAGGCAGGAATTTGTATCCCAGTCAGTTGCAAAGACTGGGATCATCTGTTACTTCTCCCTAGACTCGGAGCTACAGCTGACAGCAGGAAAGTCAGTCCTAAAAAACATGAAATATTAAGACTGTACCCTGGGGCTGATCCACTTCAGAGCCACCCGAGCAGTAACCCATGGCTTCTAATCTCTCCTTTTGCCAGTGGGCTGCATGCTTCCACGTTTTCCATCCTCACAGCACAGTCATCCACTGCCCAGAAACAGGCGGATGGATAGCAAAGGATGGCTGTTGTCAGGGGTAAATGGGCTAGTTCTCCTTGAGGTTCATTACTCAGAGATGCATTCTCATTATCCCTGCAACTCATCCAGGAGTCCTGTCCAGCAAGCTTTAAATCACATCCCACAAACTCTTTCTGTGGGACCAATGAAGAGCGGTTAAGAAGAAGTGTTTTGCCAGGTCTAAATTCACTGCAGAGAGCACAGCACTTCCACTGGCAAATACTTAAGGTCTGCAAATCAGAGGAGGCAAAGAAGGCCCCAGGTATCCTTTTAAGACAAGGTGGAGATACCTCTTTGGTTTTGCAAACATTGATACGAAACAAGGTCTTGTAAACAAATAATGTAATGTGTGACCCTTTTATTAATGCTTTAACATCTGTAATACAGCAGCATGTGTGCAGTTTATTTTTACCTTTATTGATATGTAACAAACATTGCAAATATATTTATCAACAGGTAATTTAATTGTTCTTTGCCAGAAAATACACTGCCCAAAATAATCAGTTATTGTCATAAGATGGTAATATTTGAGGCAGAAACATTGCTGAATATTCTTAAGAGGCAAGACCATTCACTGTTTTAACCTCCAAGTGAGACACTTCCTAACTGGTGTTAGGAAGAAATAGCTCCGTCATTTCTGCTCCTACTTTGTGAGTTCCCCATTTCTCTTTCTTGTTTTAGAAACACAGGAAAAACATGTCAAGAGAGATCTGAAGCCTCATGTCTGACTCCACACCACCACAGACAATCACATCACATATTTTCTTGCCTAGTTCCGTCTTGAAATGAGTTACTTTTATTTCCTCCTCCCTCCCTCCTGCAATGCTCTGAATTCATAATTATCTCATGGGACAGAAAGATGGTCCCATGAGCTTGCCTTGAACCCAGTTCTTGTGTCAATATTATCCTTTAATTTTAAATAGCTCTTTTTGTTTCCTGTTATTTATCCCAATGGTGCACTATTAGAGAAAAATAAATAAGCAAACAAACTAACCCACCCATATTCCTGCTCAGCTTTAGCTTTGTTGGTAAAACAAGGCAAGTCTGTTTGTGTTTGCTTGGCAAAGAGGAGCTTTTCAGTTTCCTCTTACAAGGTCAGCTCTTCCCTGTGTGTGTGCAGGTTTTCATTCATTTTTTTTGACTGTGTATGACCAAACAGTGTAACAGATGCATTGGGATTTTTTTCCCTCAGTGCTTTGTAATGCCCTTTCTCCTCAATGCTTTGTAAATACTTCTTTAGCTATACTAGACCTACGTCAACTGTCTTGTCCTAGGATAAGTTTTGCCTTTCTTATTTTTCACCCTCATACCGAGTCCCAATTATCCTACAAAAAGCAAATGCCCCAGATCCTTTCTCTCCTCTTTTGCTGAAACACTGGAGGGTTTATAGAAGAAATTGTAGCTTTTATCCGTGGAGTGCACTATGTTGCACTGTGTACTATTAAACTGATCTTTATTATTCGGTATCTCCAAGTTATCCATTGCTTCCCATCTTTACAATTCCATCCTCCTCCATGTCCCCAGTGCCTCCCACAGCCCATCACCTGTGATGTTCAGCAGCACGTTGTGTTTCAATGCTTTTGCTGCATCCTTGTAAGCACATCCTTGTACTTTTTGTATCAGCTCCTTCTCTGTTTCTGATGGAGCAGCATGGTCTAACCCTTCAGCAGAGCCTGGAAATTTTGGGTCTATGCTGACAGTTGTTCTGCGTGAGACAAGGTGCCTTTGGGGAAACCTGTTGTTATTTCAGCCTGCTTTTCATTGTAGCCCACTTCCCTGTCTTATAAAGTCACAGGATGGTTGGGGTTGGAAGGGGCCACTGGAGATCACCAGGTCCAACCTCCTGCCAAGGCAGAGCCACCTGTAGCGGGTTACACAGGAACATGCCCATGGTGGGGTTTGAATGTCTCCAGAGAGGGAGACTCCACAACCTCCTGGGCAGCCTGTGCCAGTGCTCTGCCACCCTCAGTGAAAGTTGCTCCTCATGTTGAGATTAAACTTGTTGGGTTTTAGTTTATGGGTGTTGCTCCTCATCCTGCTGCTGACACCACTGAGGAGTCTGGCACCATCCTCCTCACACTCACCTCTGAGATACTGATCTGCACTAATGAGATCCCCTCTGTTTGCTCTTCTCTGACTACCAAGACCCAGCTCCCATAGTCTCTCCTCATAGGAGAGATGCTCCAGACCCCTCATCATCCCTGTGGCTCTCCACTGGACCCTTTCCAGTAGCTCTTTGTCTTTCTTGTCCTGAGGAGCCCAGCACTGGACACAGCACTCCAGATGTGGCCTTTCCAGCGCCGAGTAGAGGCGGAGCATCACTTCCCTCGACCTGCTGCTGCCACACTCCTCCCTATGCATCCTAGAATACTAATGTCTCCCGTACCCGCAAGGGCACACTGCCGGCTCATAGTCAACTTGACATCCACCAACACTCCCAGCTCCATTGCTTTCCCTTTCCAAGTGCAGTCAGACATGGGGGGGGGGGGGAGGACGAGAAGTGGAAAACAGCCACCCCAAACCGAACTCTGCCGGGCGCCCGAACGGCGGTGGGAGGCCTGAGACGGCGATACCCTGAGGGAGGGCAGCCCCTATGTTTGAGGGAGACAACACCAGGACCGCCGCTGGCGCTGCCGCCGCCCCGCCCGCCGGTTACCTCACGGCGGAGAAGGGCGGGGCGCGGCGCGGGGCGGAGATAAAGGGAGGCAGCGGAGTGTGAGGGGTGCGTGCGGGAGGCTGGCGCGGTCACTAGGGGTGCGCGGCGCGGCTGTGCTGACCGGTGAGGAGCGGGGTCGGGACGTGGCGGCCTCTCGGGTCCTGGCTCCGAGGGGCTTCCCCTGGAGACAAGCGGTCGGTGATGCTTTCTAAGGCGGTCGCTGTTGTTTGAAGCTGCGGTTTCCGCGTGCGGGTCGTTGCGTTGCCCGTTACGGCGCGGCAGAGCCCGCTCGGTTCTCCTCTCGGGAGTTGAACCTCTCTCGCTTCCGATGCCGCTGGGGTCTGGAGGCACTGTGGTGTCGCCGGGCTCTGCTGTCTGCGGGTTTGTTAGGTGTTGGGTGAAGTTATACGTCTTACAGGGGAGAAACTGCTGCTGGAGAGTGAAGTGCTTCACCGTGCCAGAGGTGAAAGTATCTTGTTCTCGTTTCTTTTGTCTCTGTTTTGAGGTCTGCATCCCATAGAATGCTTTACACTTGGTATTAAAATAGGTAGTGCCTGTCTTTGCTTCCGAGTTAGCTGCTCCCGAGTGAATGTGCATCTTATGAGCATTTCCCTGGCAGTGGGAAGGTTGGATAGGGCTCGGAGCAGCCTGGTCTAGTGGAAGGTGTCCCTGCCCATGGCAGGGGGCTGGAACTGGAGGAGCTTTAAGGTCCTTTTTCACCCAAACCGCTGTGATTCTATGATCTTCATTTATCAGATGATCTTGTGATGGAAAATATCGGTGGTGAAACAACAGGCATCTAAATACATTAAAGGCACTAAAGACCTGTTGTCGTTAGTATAAGCCTTGTAAAGTAGGCAAACATGAGGCATTTAGGGCTGAGAGGCTTGATTCTCAGGTTGATAGCCTAAGAATTAAATTCTTCACTGAACTGGAAATGAAATCCTTCATCTTCCTCCTATAAGGTCAGCAATGTGCATTATTGTCCAGGGTGAGGATCACCAAGCAGAACCAAGTGTGCATGGTGTGGTGTGTAGTGTCCTTTCTGGTTGCTGTGTAGCATGTGTTGCAGCTGCTGAGGAGGCTACAAACAGGGAGGATGAGAAGGAATGTTTTCAGAGGTGGTAGCTGAGAGCGCTTGTAGCTTAAATTGAAAGTCATGGAGGACGCTTGTATTCTTTAGTGATTTGATGGATTTAATGGAAATACAGTGGGTTTACCATGATAAGTGTACTTTAACGTGCTTGGAGTGCCTGAGGGTGGCTTCTGGCAGGCTGGATGCCAGATTTATGCTGCGTGGGAGCATTAAGGATTGAGTTTGAAGAACCCCTTGAATTTGTCCTGATTTCATCTTGTTAATCACAGATCTGGTTTTGTGCCTGCTGGTGCTGATGTGACCCACAGCAGCAGAGTTTGTAGTTCAGCAGCTCATGCTCAAGGACTGAATATACTTCCCCGGGAGCATTTTTACCTTACTGTGTACTTGATCTTGGATTTGACTCTTCTTTGGAGGAAGTGACAGGTCAAATGAGGTGCTCCAAAATGAAAAGCTGGAAGAAGACAGGCATGAAACAACAGCTGCTCCATGTGTTCCATGCACTGTGCTGTTGCATGTTAGGAAGCTATACAGTTTAAACAGTTCTTGGTAGGCAAGAGTTAATTGGTTTAAGTTTGACTAGACTGACCTTGGCAGCTGCAGTCTTCACAAGTACTTGGGGCAGAAGGAGGTGAGGCCTCAGTTTGTAGCTGTCAAGAAGCACCTGGCCGCAGTAGAAACCTGTAATGTTAAGTGTATTAATACTAGTAGCAGTTGGGTAACTGTAGAACATATGTACCTACAAACTTCAAAACACAAGCCACTTAAGCACAACATCTTGTCAACTGTGACAAGACTCCTTAAAAAGTACAGTTCAGGTGAGGCTGTGACCAAGTCTGGCCAGCGAGGTTCTCAAGTTCTTAGTGTAACACTGACATAATACACGTATGGCAGCTCTTAGAAGCTTGTTTCTCCTCCACAAATGAGCAAAAGTTTGGGGAAGGTATTAATATTTCCCCAAAGGTATTATAAGAAGGATGAAGAGTTGCATAAAAGGACTGCAGTGCAGATCAGATCGTTGTTACCTGACTTTGCAGCTGGAATTCTATCCAGGATGCTGAACTGCTGTAGCTTTTTGCAGGAGTAAGGTGTACTTGGTCTTTATTCCAGGAGTGGTAGATGCTGGATGGTTGAGAAAGCAAAAACTTCTATGATAAGGAGGAAATCTCTCTGGCATAATTAAAGTGCTTTCAGTGGGCTAGATGTCTAAGCCTTGAGACTAATACCTGAGTGTCTTCCAGTTGAAGAGAACAGTTTGAGCTTTATATATAATGAAACGCGTTCAAAGTTTAGCTTTCAGAAGTGTTTTGTACTTATAGCTCCTGTGTCTTCAGGTGGTGCTACAGATGATCTTAAACTTAGGTAAAGCTTATGTGTCATCTTCATTGATAATTTCCCTTTGATACAAACTGCTTTGCTTAAGTACTGAACTCTACCTCACCGAAAAAAGGACAGTGACAAAACTCAGTATTTTGTCTGCATCAGTAGACAATTTGTGCATCGTTTCAGCTGAAAGGCTTGCTAATAATTATTTGTACATAGAATTCTTTTTATTTGTGTGTCTGTGTGTAGACAGAAAAACAGAATATAGAATATATGTAGGAATCGTACAGAAAAGTCTAAAAAAAAAGTCTAATTTGTCTTTTTCGTATATATTTCGCTTCCCTACAGTTTCTTTGGAGAAGAAAAATCTTAAGATGGCAGGCAAAGGAAGTAAGACGGACTGCATGTCATGCAGTGTACTGAACTGGGAGCAGGTCAGCCGTCTGCATGAGGTTCTTACAGAGGTGGTTCCGATCCATGGCCGAGGTAACTTCCCAACACTGAAGATCACTCTGAAGGATATTGTTCAGACAGTTCGGAGTAGGCTGAGTGAAGCAGGCATTGTGGTACATGATGTCCGTCTGAATGGCTCTGCAGCTGGTCACGTCCTGGTCAAGGATAATGGGCTGGGATGCAAGGACCTGGATCTCATTTTCCAAGTTTCTCTTCCAAGTGAGGCAGAGTTTCAGTTAGTTCGAGATGTGGTGTTGCGATCCCTCTTGAATTTCTTGCCAGAAGGAGTAAGCAAGCTAAAAATTAGTCCAGTAACGCTGAAGGAAGCCTACATCCAGAAGCTAGTCAAAGTGTACACAGAGTCTGACCGTTGGAGCTTGATATCACTTTCCAACAAGCATGGCAGGAACGTGGAACTGAAGTTTGTAGACTGTATACGACGGCAGTTTGAATTCAGTGTGGACTCCTTCCAAATCATACTAGACTCCCTTCTCTTTTACTATGACTACTCTGAAACCCCTATGTCGGAGCACTTCCATCCAACTGTGATTGGGGAGAGTATGTATGGAGACTTTGAAGCAGCTTTTGATCACCTCCAGAACAAGCTGATAGCTACCAAAAATCCTGAAGAGATCCGTGGTGGTGGGCTTCTGAAGTATAGTAACCTTTTAGTGCGAGACTTCAGGCCCATGGATAAAGATGAGATCAAAACGTTAGAGCGCTACATGTGCTCCCGATTCTTCATAGACTTCCCAGACATCCTGGATCAGCAGCGTAAACTAGAGACCTACCTCCAGAACCACTTCTCCAAGGAAGAGAGGAGCAAATATGACTACCTCATGATTCTGCGCAGGGTGGTGAATGAGAGCACAGTCTGTCTCATGGGACATGAGCGGAGGCAGACTCTGAACTTGATTTCTCTGCTAGCACTCAAAGTGCTGGCAGAACAAAACATCATCCCTAATGCCACTAATGTTACCTGTTACTACCAGCCAGCACCTTATGTTAGTGATGTGAACTTCAGCAACTACTACCTTGCAAATGCTCCTGTTGCTTACAGCCAATCATATCCCACTTGGCTGCCTTGCAATTGATTGCTTCACTTGAGCGTTCTTGAATGGAGGCTACTGAAGGCCAAGATGCTGAGTGTATATAGACAAGTAATAACTGTTAGAGGTTTTCTAATGCAAACATGACTGCATCGGACTGTACATTTCCTGGTGTGCAATAGAGAGATGCAACCAGGTGACCTGCTATCACTATGTACCTACAATTGCTGAAAAGCCTTATTACCTCTTCATTAGGAGAGGAGAATCAACAGCCAAATGTTAAGAGGAATAGTTACAAAACTCTGTACTAGTTCTGGAAGTGGCTATTAACGTATGATCTAAGTGGAGTATTTAGTAAACTGGATTAGTTAACTGACTGTAAGATGTCTTGAGCAGAGAAGAAGCCACTTCTGGAGTAGCAGCAAAACTGTTTTCTATTGCCTAACCTCATTATTCTGTACTTCCTTAGTTCAAGTTCTGGCCAACTTTCTATTGAACTAATTGTGCAAGAGTGGCTCGTGTCGTACTTGGGCTGCTTCTGCTTCCTGGCTGTGTAGAGCTGGTAATAGTATGGGTACTGTTTGTCTTGTAAAGGACCTAATTGTTGTTTCCCGTAGTACCTAGGCATACATGGTCCTGCCTCAAGTTCGGGATTAATTTATTGGAAGTTTAAGATGGATTAGTAAGTCTGTCTTTAAAGCATAAGCTGGCTGTTTCTTGAGTACATAAATTTGGAAGGTGGCATCTCTAAACATGTACCAAAACACAACCTAAAACTTGATAATGTAAGAAGTCCTTGAAATGAGGAATTGAAGCCTTAAATAGAATTGGAGCCACAGCTTGATTAGTTGAATCCAGGCTCAAGATAAAGCCTTTCTGAATGCATTTTTCAAAACCATTTTTGTCACAGCTGGAAAGTAGCACAGCTCTTGCATTGAAGTTTGCCCCAACTTTCTTCTTCACAAGTCCACAGCAAGCAAAAAAAGAAGAAAAGCCACCACCAAAAAAACCCAGACCACTAAGTTGCAGGATGATGTGTGCTTCTGCCACAGCACAAATTCCTAAAGTGCCTCTGAAAATAAATTTCTTATTGTACAACTTCAGGCAGGTCCTGGAGGCTTGTCTTTCTGCTGGCATTTAAGGGTTGAGCTTTGTGGTTTATCACTATCCCCTGGTTATGGTATGTGATGGTATTTTGAGTGGTTAGCATAAAATTCTTCTTCTTTATTGGCCTTAACCCTCACCTGAAGAGGTATATAAACCCTCAACAGAGCTCTCCACAGAAGCTGTATGTGTTGAAAGCCTGTCACTGTTTTCAGAATATCCTCTAGAAGAGTATGTACTCCCTTGGAGGGGTAGGGGGCTGACCTTCCTAAAGGGTATGTGCTGAACTTGCTGCTTTGAAACTCCTGTGCTTTATAAGGAAGGTTAAAAATCCCCCAGTTACTGTATATAGTGGTATTAAGCTGGTATATTAACTGGATGATTTTCACTGAATTGCAATAGTAAAATACATGTAGCAAATATCTTGAGTTTTCTTTGCTTACCAGAGGAGTAGACTAAAAAGGCAAATGTAAGAGCTATTTAATACATATGGGTGCAATGTTCAAGAATACCTGTTTGCTAAGCCTTTTCCATGACTTCTAGCTGTCTCTGCAAGCTTGTGAGACCAAAGTGGCTGATCAAACAAATGATTTAAGATGAGAAGGTAAACCAGAAAGCAGGTGAAACACCAAGGTATGGTGGTTGTTCAGGATAGAAAACAGTAGCAGTGCAGCACTTAAATGGCAATAAAAAACCCTGCGCGTTCCTCGTGGGACCAAAACCTTCTAGTTACGTTGTAAGTTCTTTCAGTCTTCAGAACTACTTCATAAAGATTGCCTCCTTAGAGCAGTGAGGTTGCTCTTCTGTTCAGACTTCTTATTTTAGCTTAGGAAGTCAGGCAGGGATACAGAAAAACTGTAGCAGAGTATGCTTTAGCTTAATCTTTTTTTCCAACAGTCTTGTAAGCAACTTCAGTAGCAAATAGACAAATAATTTGGTTTCCTCTGTGTGGTGTTGGGTTGGTTTGGGGTTTTTTTTTTGGTTGGTTGGTTTTGGTTCTTTTTTTTTTTCATTAGAGGCTTCCTGAGTAGTCAGCTAAAGTAGCTAAACTTGAACATGAACCCAGCCTTTTTTAACTGTGGCTTGGATTTGGTGTAGCTTACAGACAGGGCACTTCTCACCCAAGGCTTAGACTATTTGGAAGGCTTTTTTAAAGCTAGCATGATGCCAGTGTTGTCATGTGCGTTAAACTTAGTGCAAGCTTACTGCTGGAATGCAAACCTAGGCATGAGTAACTTTGGCATGCAAGGCAATACTTGGCCTAGTATAAAGTGTCGCTAGGAAGAAGGAAGTCTATTGCTTAGGAGTCTGTAATTGCTATCATCCTTTAAATAGGTGTTTTTAAAGCCAGCCTGAGCTATACCCATTGCAGAAGTAAAACATTGCCTAGAGGCAATGTTTGATTTGCATATCAAATAGCCTAGACTTAGGTATCTGTCTCATTGTGGCTGGTTTTTAGAAACTGTTCCTGTGCATCAGCTCCTGTGGAAGAAGTGCTCAGGGACTCAGGAGGAGTCCTCACAAGCTTGAAACAGATTTGTTTTGCTAGTCTTTTGCATGCCTTGGCTGCTGAATGTCAGGGCAGGTGTATCTACTGGAAGAGGAAGTGCTAGAAAAAGGCTCTAATGAGTCCCTACTGAGATAGAGCTATGGAGAATTTAAGCTTTCTGCCATAAAACTCTACTTTTGCTAATGTAACTTATTGTTCAGGTCTCTAAGGCAGCTTTATGTTGAATGGGTGCTTACTGAACAGCTGACTTGGTTTAAGCTTTGCAGGACTGCTGTGTTCCCTGTCAAGTTTCTTAAGTTGCTCTGGCATATTAGAAAATCAGTGCTTTGTAGCCTGGATGCTAGTTGTTAAGCGCTTAAATAGTTAAAACTGTATCTGGAAGCTGCACACTACTGCATTGGTCCTGCTGTGTAAGGGATTGCTAGGGTACTGTCTCATTGCCTTCAAAATAATCCTGGTTTGGCATGTAAAGCAGGAGTACTTGGTAGCTTTTCATAATTGTGTTGCAACCAGGCTACCCCTTTCTGTTTCAAGTTGTCCTAGCAGCTTCGTGTTGCATGTGGCAGTGGCTTAATTTGGTGTGTGCTAGCAGGTTTGTGTTTGGGTCTGTGGTGGTCCCTGTAGCAAGGAGTAACATGAGAATGAGCACTAGGTAAGTTAAAAGTGATGACCCTAGGCCAAGTCTAGGTTGCCTGCTTTATTCAGTCTTCCTTCAGTACTTAATGATGCCTCTGCAAACCTGCTCTGTCCTCTGTTGCTCACTTGTGTGGCAAGTGGAGGTTAGAGACTGCTACACTTACTGCATTCCCTCTGGGCAGTTGTATCAAAACAAAGCTGTAGTAACACTAGAATACAATATACTGGTATCAGTGCATCATTCCTCAGGGTTAGGCTTCTGATGAACTAGACAGTGTAGTCTAAAATAGCTATTTTCTTCCTGTAGCTTATAAGCTCTGCTGGGCTAAGCCAGTCTGAGGTTAAGCATCTGTGGTCAGTATTTATTGCCAAGCTCCCCCTTGACTTAAGAGTTTACTGGTGTGACTTCCTCATTCTAAGAGATTAATCTTTTTATATGATAAAGATGCTACCAGGGAGACCTAGTGGTAGACTGGGTGTTAGTCACTTTGGTAAAATCCCTATGCTGATCCATGGTAACTCTGAAAAGTTGTAAGGAAAAGCAATGCTCCCTGAGCTCAAGATTTAATTGTTGCTGTGTTTGTACTTAGCTAGTTCAATCAATC
Organism: Psittacus erithacus; assembly: GCA_009867235.2. Lineage (NCBI taxonomy): Eukaryota > Metazoa > Chordata > Aves > Psittaciformes > Psittacidae > Psittacus > Psittacus erithacus. The sequence continues at coordinate 20,636 of WYDI02031670.1, forward strand.
ACTAAGATGGAGGCTGAAGACTCCTGCTTGCTTTCAAGTAACTAGTTTTCTAAAGATCCTCACACTTTAACATTCATAATCCTGTCTACAAAACAGTAGGTAATATTTAAATCTAGTCCAAATACCTGAAGCTTTTTATTGAAACTTAAAGACCCATATTTTGGGATTGAGTTCTGGGGTTAAGCATTTGGTATGTCCTGTGCCTAGGCTTTGTGGGCTTCTGTTCACTAGAATAATTACTAATGTTGGTAGTGATCCCTGCTTATTGCTATATGAGTGCTTGGGAAAAGGCCTCATAGAAGAGAACTTGGACAAATTGCTTCAGTTCTAAGCTGTCAGTGTACTGATGAGACTATTTTACTGTTCCTCTCAACTCATTCAGTCAGGTTGCTGTAATTGTTGAGCACAGGAATAAGCAATGAATTGACCATAGTCACTGGCAGCTTGGTCAAGTTTGGGCACTGGGAGAGCCAGATGGATTGTAATACTTGTAGTCTTTGCACCTAAGTCTTAACCATTCGTTAAATATGAACTATATTTCTTATGTTCTTTAATTTCAATGAAACTAGTTATAAGGTGGGATGCTGGGCTGTAGTTGTAGAATTCCCTTTGGGGGGAATGGTTAGAGCACTCTGGTTTTTCTCACTCAGAAGAGAAGGTCACTCACTGAATTATCTGGATTGGGCTTGTCTCTGATTAAAATTGCACTTTTTGTTAAAATTTAAAGGCTTTTTTTTCCCCTATGTTTATTTTATTTTATCTTTTAACTATTGAAAGAAGTCAGCTCTGGGAAAATCCTTCTCATACCTCTTTAGAAGAGGTGAGTTGGGGTTTTTTGGGTTTTTTTTGTTTACTTGTTTCTTTCTAAGCTGGCAAAACAAGGTACTAGAAATACTTGGATTTGTGATTAGCCCAAATGTGAGATTGATCACAGTAACTTTGTCTACTGTTCTGCACTGTGGTGTTCACTTACCATTCTTGGAATCTGGGTTTTGGACCTTGATGATTCTGAAATTCTTGTGCAAATAAACTTATGCTAAACATTGCTTGCCTGAAGTAATTCTTGCATGTAAATTAGTGCTGACAAAATATTTGAGGAGCTTATTGGCCAATGTGTGTGTAGATATGCTGGGGGGAAGGAAGAAATAGTGATGGGATACACAGTAATGCTTTGGTTCAGATGTTATTCAAGGTATTCTTTTTCTTCATGAATGTACACATTTGCCTCAGCTTACTGAAGATTAGGCACTGAGACATCTGTCTTTCACTTGCATTGTTGTGACATATTTTAGTCCATTTTTGCCCTGACCGTTATCTGGCTTCAGTCTGACTTTAGGACTGTGTCTCAAAATGTTTTAGGCCTGTTAGTGTCTGGTCTGAGCTAGAGCCTGCCAGTCTGTTCTGTGGTGCACTCCGTATTCTACTCCAAGTCAGAGGCCTCTTCAGACCTCAACTTGTGAGCCAAGCAGCTGAGAAATGAAGTCAGCAATTGTTGAAGTTAGGTTACAGGTTGAAAGTCTTTGTGCTTTCACTCTGAAGAGCTGATGCTTCTACAGACTGATGGTTAGTGTGGGTTGAGCAGGTCAAAGCTAAATAAAGCTGGGAGCGTGTGGCAGTCTACTTGCTGTGCCTTCTGCTCTAGGACTGGAAATAACTGTACTGTAAGAAGTGCAGTTGCTTCCAATCTTCTCCTGAGCTCAGACAAATCCTGGCCTCTCAGTTAAGCAGTGCTGGAGAAATTCTAGTCTTCAGGGCCTTGTAACACCTGCAGTGGAAACTTCTGTAGAGATCAGCAGTGTGATCCCATGGAAGTAATTGTGAAGCTTTTTCAAAGTTTAACTGCTTCTCTCTGAAATGGAGAACTGATAATACAGCTGGGCAACATAAGCCATCTGCTTGTCACCTGAAACTTCTTCACCTCAACTGCTCAGTTTACGTCATCATAAAAGCTTCAGAGTTATTTTGAGTAACATCCTTAGATTTCTAGAATACCAAACTTAGCTTTGCAGGGTCAGATATTGAAACAGAAAAATTGCTATGCTTAAGCAAGTGGTGGTATGTACTCTTTCAGTTCCACAGGGAATGTACATCATGGTAGAAATTGAGAGGAACTGAAGAAGAAACCTTTTTCTTGCTCTATTGCTGTTGTATTGTTGGTGAAAATGCAATTACAAGTGTCCTATCCTGTTGTACTGTTAGAACCTGGCCTTCTCCATGCTGTGGGAAGATGAGCTCAGTCTTGTGATGGGGTGGGAGAGGCATAAGACAAATGTTGTTCTAAGTTGTTGCTGTTGTTCAGGCAGATGTATTTATTTCCTTCCTTCCATGATGGAATAGTTAATACTTTTGAAGTTGGAGTATTCAGTGTGCCCTTTCAGAGTAGATGCTCCTGTGAGAGAAACAAAGATTTTTTTTTCTTTATATGCCTGCTTATTCTGAATACTGCTTATTACATATTAGTATAGTTAGTTCACTAATACACTAAATAATCAAAGTTGCTATTTTCAGCAATGAAATAGCATTTGTATTTCTCCAGCAACTTAAAATGGAGGTATGTCAAACAGTGTAACATACCACTGCACTGTGGGTGTTAGACATAGTGGTTCTGCTTTACTGTAGGAGCAGTGCTGCAATCTGTTCTGCTTTGTCTCAACGAGAGAAAAATGAGCTCCATATCCTATAAGCAAGACTGCCCGATGAAGGCAGTAGTTAACCTGCCAAACCTTAGTAATTTTCCTAGTAGGAAAGAGTTGAGTCATATTGCTGGAAAAAAGAGAGTCTTGCCAAGAACTGTGCAAAGCAGCTGCTAGATCCTAAACTGGTAGTTCACATGTACATTAAGGAAAGCTATACTGCCTATCCCAGTATTACCCACTGTCTCTCAGCTGAAGAGAAGGCTCCAGAGAGACCTTAGAGCAGCCCTTCAGTTCTTGAGAGGCCTGTAAGAAAGTTGAGGAGAGACTTTTTAGCAGGGCCTGTTGTGACAGGATGAGCGATGATGGTTTTAAACTACAAGAGGGGAGATTCAGGCTGGATGTGAGGAAAAAATCCTTTACGATGAGGGTGGTAAAGCTGGCACAGATTATCCAGAGAGGTGGTGGATGCCACATCCCTGGAGGCATTCAAGGCCAGGCTGGATGTGGTTCTGGGCAACCTGATTTCTTTAGGATATTCTTGCTCACTGTAGTGGACAAGATGAGCTTTGAAGGTCCCTTCCAACCCAAACCATTATATGATTCCATCTGGCAAGGCAAGTCTTCTGAGTTCAGGCATAGGCTGGTCCCTTTGTGGATTGTGCTTCTCACTTCAGGATCATCCACCTGCAACAATTCCCTTTTCCACCCCCTTTCTCCCTTATTCTGAAAGGTATATCTCATTGTGCCTCCCAGAAAGATATTCAGTCTTGCCCTAAAGGTGCTCAATAGTGGCAATTCATCGTGTACTTGGGGAACCTGTTAGAATATTTGATCGTGGTCATTACTGAGAAATTCATTTGGATTTCTACATTGGTCTTTGAACTTCATTTTTGACCTGCAGGTTGCTGCATCCTTATCAACAAGGCTGAAAAGTTCCAGACTCTCTCCTGTTATCCACTAATCCCTTCAGCTCCTGCATGAACTGTGGAAAATGAGCATTTGAAGCGTCATGTTGTATATATTGGACTCAGAAGCTGGAAACTTTTTCCTATGAAACTTTGTGGTTCCTGTGCGTCTCACAACCCAGCACCAATTGCTAGGCCAATGCTCTACATACCACAGGTAAAAAGTAGTGCTAAGATTGCTTCTCAACCTCTTCATGTCTGTGTCCACAAACTGTGCCTGTGCTTTTTACCATGGCATTATGGCATGCCAAGTGCTTGTGCTGAGTCAGTTATTTGTGGTGATTTCAAAGTCCATCTGCTGCTTCTCAAAGCAGCCTCTCCCATCTGGTGTCAAAATCATCTCTGCTTCTGGTTGCCAGATGTAGTATTTTGCACTTGGTGGCATTAGAGAAACATTTTGTCCAAATCCTATGGGTAAATAGTTGCAATGTGGATGAACAGGGTAACTCCTCTTCTTAATTATGTACTACCTTACTGACTTAAGTGTTGCATGGTGCCTGGAGATGACAGAAGTGCTCACAGGTTTGCATTGTTTTTGCATACAGAAGGGTACACAAGGTTGTTGTGGGCACTTTGAAACCTGCAGGTGGTTTAAAACCAGTGTCAGCACAAAGTACCCTAAGGTACTGGATGCAGGTTATTTTGGGAGTATTTTTTTCCTTCTGTAAATAGGGGTAGAGATGGCAAAGAAAGCTTATACGCTGTCACTGCTTAACAGCCCTTCCTCAGTCCTTTCCTCTGCACCCCATATCTAAATCACTGTGGTGACAAGTATCCCTGGGACAGCAGTTCACAGCATGACCAAAGTAAGGAGCTCCGTGTTTCTACTCTTGCCATCACATCTGTTAGTCATCACAATCATCTGCCTGCTTGTTTTACTGCTCATGTGGGGCTCCCCAAATGTTGTACAGCCCTAATTGCCAGGACTGATGTAGCTCTCTAGACCTCATGAGCTCTCTTCCACTTTCTTCTCCTGGGCAGCTTTAGTTAAGACTGGGGGAAAGTAAGTTATTTTTGAGAAGAGAGCCTGCCATCAATCTCACCGCCCAAATTCCATGTGACACCAGTGGGAGTTTGATGATTGCTATGAGGGATATGCTAATGGCCTGGCAAACCTGAGTGACTGGGCTCGTGTGTTACAGCTGCCGTGGAGTAGGTTTCTGCATCCCTGTTTGACCGGTAGGAGTAACGTGTGGATGGGGCTCAGTCTCTGGCAGCAAATTCATGGAGTTACTCCAGAGAAATGTTGCTCATAAAAAAAACCCAAAACCCAGCATCTGTTTTGGAGCAGAGGAAACTTTGAATGTAGAGTAATATTTTAGCAAGGTACGTGCATGCTTTAAATTGGTGCTTAGCCTCCTTCCTTGCAGTGCTTCTCTGATAGAGAGGGCATTCCTATTTACTGCCATTTCCCAGACCAAAAAATGAGCCCTGAAGAGAAGCAGCAGCATAGTTAGGTGACCCAGGGACTTGCTGGCAGGGCTAGGACGGGGTATTTTGGAAGCCTTGCCCTAATGATAGAGTGGGAAGGGAAGGGGGGTGTGGATGGTACTGGAACATGTCAGAAATCAAATAGAAGGATGTAGATGTTTAAAAAACCCCACACAGGTGAACTAGGGAATGCAGTTTTGAAGTAGAGGTGACCATCTTCTCACAGGCATGTCTGACTTTAAACTGCAACAGCACGCCAGCAGAACTTGCAGAGAGACTGTGTTATGCCAGTGTTTAGGATGCTCTACACGTTTAATTTTTAAATGCTCAGTTGCAATGTAAAATCATGATGGTACGTGTGCTGTTCTGTGTATTTTATCTCCTCAGCAGTTACTATTTGAACCTTGGCCTTTGTTAGCATAATTTTTGTCATCTGGTTAGAAATGAAAGATTACTGTAAGGATATAATTGCAACTGTGGTCAGGAGTTTCAGTTGACCAGGACTTCAATTTTGTTTTAATAGCAGTTGAAAACACTGATTTAGTTGAAACAAAAAAGGAAGTTTCTCTCATAAATAAGACTTCATTAACTAGCAGTGTGCTGTTTGATAGCAGTGGTCTTGCCTTTAATTGTAAAAGCTTGTGAAGTTATGACTTTTAATTCCAGAACAGAGGCTTTTGCTTTGGAGACACTTTCTATCTGATTACTGATTTTACTTACTGCTAATGAAGAATAGATGAGTAGCGAATGGTCTCTGGTTCATCTCAGGGTTCCTTTGACTGACTTGCAGTATTGTAACACCAGCTCATTGTCAGAGTTTATGTCTGCTGCTGAAACCTCCAGATCCCATACTTCATTGAAAAGTAGTAGTACTATTATAATACATTGTACTATTTTGCATTATAATAGTACTATTATAATGCGTAATGATCTTGAATAAGAGAAAAACTGCAAAGAAAATTTAAACCTCTTTTCTTTATGACAACTGCTTTTGAGGCTGTTTCAGGTGTGCCTGGTAGATTACAAATGATCTCTAATTTGTAAGAGAGACCATCTCAGGGGAGGCTGTTCATTGCAATATATATTACATTGTAATACATGACAAATAGGCTGTAGTGTAATAGCACTGGCTCATGGAACCGTTTGAATCAGTCTGACTTAAATGATGACACTTTATACCCATTGAAGTGACACAACTTTTAAAAATGGCATCAGAGAAGCCTGCAGGAAGATGTTTAAGGTCGGGGTGCCTGAGCTGTCTGAAAGCTGACAGTTGGCAGTGTGCACTCTGCATCTTGAGGAGAGGATTTCTGTGCTTGGGCTGTTTCAGAAAGGACCCCAGGGTGCTGCTGAGCACCGAGCAGCAGCACGAGGCCTTTCAATCCCCTGCCATATTCACTGCTTAATGATGTGAATTAAGCAGCAAGTTAAATCTTACCTCCAACTTTAATCAGGCTCCATAGCAACCTAACATACTTGTTTTATTTTTCTAGTGGTTTAATTTCCTTTTTATTTCCGTAGTGATGGATTCTTGAGAATCCAGACATGCCGGAATGCTGGCAGAGTATCCTGACTTGATCCAAATCTTTATTCTCACAGTATAGAGTCAGCAGAGAACTCAAGCACAGAGAAAACAAGTCGTAAATACTGTATAAATGTTGTAAACAAACATAAAAAAAGCTGATTTTAATGTTCAGAAGACCCTTATTATGGAGGATATTTTTAAAGAGCTAACAATCTTTCATTATATAGCTGCCGTTTTAATTTTAATTCGGGTAGGTGCCAGAGGTAGCTTGTCTCCCAGCTGTCACCTGCAGATTCCTGTGTTAAGGACATCAAAATGTAGGTTTCACTGTTATTCAGGCTAATGTTTTATTTCCTAAACTCCAGACTGAAGATAATATTTTCCTTAAAAAATCGTGGCAGAATATTGCACAGGCTCACTGCAATATTTTTCTTTCATGGAAGATCACATATACATTCTTTTCTAAAAAAAGATGCATTGAAGCAAGCCTAGAGGTTTATTTTGGCAGGGGGTTCCTGATGTACAGCCACTGAAAATAAGTTGCTTGCTGCATTTCATACAGAGTTGTGTCTGCGCCCAGGGTGTTATTGAGGGATGAGGCAGCCCGTAGTGCTGGTGCCTGGCTGCAAAACCTCATCTGGTGCTTTTTGGCTTGTGATAATTCAGCTTTGGGGTAGCTAAGGTTTGAACTGTGTCTCCGGTTAACCTTTACAGTATTGCTTCTGCAAGGGGTTGGTGCACCAGGCATTAGCTGATGTTGATGCATGTGGATCATGAGGTTTGGGGAAGAGAAAAGCTGTTGGTGGTCGTGTCAGGTGTACCAGAACAAGCTGTGAGAATGTGACTATTTCTTGCGCACATGCTGTTTGTTGACAGTGTATTTTGGAAACCTTTGTTCAACCCTGTCCTCTCTCCTGACAAGCTGTGCTGCACTGCGAGATCACTGGCCTCTAGAAATGTCCATGTCTCTCCAGAAGCTATGAAGAAATCCTGGAGGAACTGGCTCATGTACCTATATGACTGATAGCTGAAAAGGGTGAAGAAGAGTCTTACCCCAAACTGCTAGAAATCAGACAAAAATACCAGGAATTTCCTTCCAAGCCCACTGGAACTATTTCTTCCTTTCTGTGACTGTTTTTGTGATGACAGCATGGGTTCGTTCTTGCAGGTTGCTAAAATCTCTGTCTGCATGCTGTGTCAAGGCGGGTGTTTGCAACTCTTCCAGCCAAAGGTCTGCAGGGAGCAGGGTGGAGATGTCTCCTGCAGGGAAGAGAAGTCTTTGCACCATCTATCTTTCTCTCTCCTCTACAGTTAAGTGACCCACTTGACTTGGCTTTTGTTTTTCCATGTCTGTGCATGTGCCAGGAAACCCTGCTGTGATGGCAGGAGCACAGGGTTCAGGGGAAAAGTCGGACTCAGATCAGAGCTTTATCGGGGAATGATTCACATCTTTTGGGCATGTTTAACCCATGCTCTTAACCATTTTTTTCCCAATTATCTTTGGTCCACAGTTGAGTGAAGTCATTGGACTTCAAGGACTCTCCTGTTTCCAAGTGAAAATTACTCCAAAATGACTCCAAAGCATTTAGGAGCCAGAAGGAGAAACCTAGTCAGTGCTGAGCAGCGGCTGGTGACTATACAGATGAGGCTGTTTCAGCCAAGAGCAGTTCAAGAGTCAGGAAGCTGGTCATGGAATATCCAAGCGATAGCCTTTAGGATGTGAAGCAGGGTGTTCCTGCTAGTGGTTTGATAGGTTGTGGCTTGTATCTCTAAAAGCCTAATATCCCAATGGGAGGAAATTCTGAATAAGATAGGAAAAAATCTTTGTGGAAAAAAACCCCTAAAACCCCAACATTTTCAAAGGGGGAAAAAGTTATTTAAGAACAATATTTTAGGTAGCCAAAGAGCTCTATTTCCATGTTCAAGAGAGACAATAGCTTTAGCTAAAAGCTATTGTACTGAACAGTGAAGGCAACAAGTTAAAGCAAGATATGCAGGTATTAGATATGGGGAAAAAAGCAGTAATAGGTGGCATTTGATGTAAGTTATACTTCTGAAGTACAAAATATTGTCAGGAGGGAATGCTGAAAACAGATACATTTTCCTTAAAGATAATGCGATAGTCTTTCATTTTTGGAGCTAAACTTACTGTGCTGAGGATGTGCACCGTGCTGATTTTTTGGAAGTAAGTCTGTTAGTAAAGATTCAAAAGGATGGAATAATTTTTCTGATGGATGTTTGGAAGGGAGGGTGTTCTGCTTAGATGACATGCTACTCTTGAGCCCAGTAGCAGTAGGGGAAACTTGTGAGAGTTGTTGGCTGGAGAGCTTTCTGGCCTGCTGATATTAGTGCTAAATCTTGAAATACTGGGTAAATTCCAGGAGAATGAAAACATATGGCCTCTATTTCAATACTATAAGAAAGAGAACCACATACATCATAGAATCATAGATTAGTTAGGGTTGGAAAGGACCTTAAGATCATCCAGTTCCAACCCCACACACCTCACACTAGACCATGTCACCCAAGGCTCTGTCCAACCTGGCCTTGAACACGGCCAGGGATGGAGCATTCACAACTTCCTTGGGCAACCCATTCCAGTGCCTCACCACCCTTACAGTAAAGAACTTCCTTATATCCAATCTAAACTTCTCCTATTTAAGTTTTAACCTGTTGCCTCTTGTCCTGTCACTACAGTCCCTAATGAAGAGTCCCTCCCCAGCATCTTTATAGGCCCTCTCCAGATATTGGATCCTCATCTCTGATTCCAGTTTTACAGGTTAGTGGAAGAAATGCCTTGTATGTGTGTGGGAGTGGTCCTGGCATGTGAGGGAAATAGATGACTGTTTCTTGTAAGCTTTGGAAGATAGTATGAAATGAGGTCCAAGGGGAAGCATCATACTGCCTTTAAGAGATAAGAATTAGAAAGATCTTCCTTTTTCTGCCATGGGCTTCATGGGCTTGTTCTGGCTGTGGGCAAGGGAGGAGCTTCCTGCATCACTGCAGAGCATGAAGTGATACAGACTCAGATCAGCAGCTTCAGGTATTAGGTTCCTCTGTTGCAATGTGTTTCTGCAACTGCAGCACACAGCACAGCAGAGCAGTCCTCGCTTGCTTCAGTCACACGTGAGAGGATCTAGAACTGTGTTAAGAAGGGATGATACAAGATATATCACTTCACCTGTGTCACCAGCATAAGGGGTTCAGAAGCTACAACTGATCTTCTCTAGACTTAGCTAGCAAATGCATAAGCCCCCATCCAGCCCCAGTTACCGCTCAGGAACAGTCCAGTGAGCCCACCCAAACTTGAGATCTCACACTCCGTGTGGCTAACAACAGGAACCCCAGTGTCAGCTCTGAGAACCCTTCCATAGGTTTGCTTGGCTGTAGAGGTTCCCCAAAGTAGCCCACTCCACAAATACTCGTGTTCCATTTAGTAGCAGCAACCAAAGTGCATCCAATAGCAAACAGGCTTCACCAGTCCCATTGCATGGTGCCTCTGCTGAATGTAAGGCAACTTTTGCCTTCTTTAAAGCCAATTTAAAGGGAACAGGCCTTTATGAAGACAAAAATTACTTTTCTCTGACAGTCCTTTAATAGGACAATAGGAATCTTCAGGAAACCAGCCACTCGGTCTTCATGGAAAGGCAGGGTCCTTCTATGGGTGTCCTTACTCTACCCACCAGAAACCATCCTGATGGACACTACTGAATGAGTCTTTTGGATGGACCCTCCTGAAAGGAGGACTCTTACAAGTGTGTTGATGGAGGCCAGGCTTTCACATGCAAATGGTGGTGGTGCAGTATTTGCTGCCTAGAATGACCATTCCAGTTTTGAGGGTGGCAATCTAGACATGGCCCTGCGCAACTGACTCTAAGGCACACTGCTCGAGCAGGGGGCTTGGACCAAGTGATCTCTGGCTGTCCCTTTCAATCTCAACCATTCTTGATTCTGTGAATCTGGATAGCTCAACCAAGTCTCATGATATGTGTTGGGAGGCAGACCACATTACCGTACTTCCTGGAATTTCAGCCATCTCAAAGCTTAAAACCATGAAGGGCTGCTTGAATCTTTTTTCATTGATGTCATCTCTCATCCTCTTCTCACTTCCTGCATTCCCTGCCCGCATAAAAGAAAGGGGATGTGGTAGATCACTGACTGCACTGAGCCCTGAGGCTGGTACATGAGAGGAACTTTGCTTGAGAAACACTCAGTGTTCTTTGCCTGGTTGAGAAATAAAATGGACTTGGAGCACAGAGAGCCTTCTAAAATCTTGTAAACCAAGAGTCTTTGAAAATGCTTCAAGTGCATTTTGCCCGTATTTCAGACATGGTGCTTTGGAGAATGTAACTCAAGGCTGTAAGGGCAGTGTTCTCATTAGGAAATGATGTAATTTGTTCTTGAACTTTTGTCTTCTAAGAGTATTGACAAGAATTCTTCCTATAGGCACTGTGCTGTGCATGCTAAAAATCACAGATGATGCAGGCTTTTTTGAAGAGGAAACAAAACAATGTTACTGATCACTGGTGTTCAGATCCCTGATCCTGTCTGCGAAAGGGAATGTATTTCCTGTGTTTTAATTCCAGCTCACCTCAGCCAATAACCTTTATCCCCTGAGGTTTCAAAACCAGTTCCTGCTATCTCCAAACCCAGTTCACCTTGCCCTAAATAAATATAGCTAACAAGGGAAACATTTTTTTTTCATTTTCTCATTTTTAGAGAAACTTGGGCTCTCCATGTATGAAAGAGAAGAGAGGCAGGCATTTAAAAGCCCATTTTTAGGTGCAGATAAGTCATTCCCTCTGATCTTGTCTCTAATGAATTGTCTCAATGAATAAGCAGTGACTGATTCTACTTGTGCATGTCTGCTGTGCTCTTTGGGTGAAACATAGAATGGTTTGGGTTGGAGGAGACCTTAAAGCTCATCTAGTGGCAGGGACACCTTCCACTAGACCAGGTTGCTCCAAGCCCTGTCCAGCCTGGTCTTGAACACTGCTGCCTGCCACCTTTTATACATACCCAGGTTCAGAAGCTGCATGTGCCTATTTGGGCTAGTGATAACTGGGCCACCCCTGCCATGAGTCTCATTGTATGAATTATATGAATTCCAAGTCAGAGAAAAGCCTGGAGGGACTCTAAGGGTAAATGCCTGTGAAGAGGTTGGCTTGTTGAAAGCTGTAAGGACAATTAAAAATGTATCCTTATAGCAGTGTTTTTCTGAAACTCCTTAACCTCTACACTTCTGCCCTGTGCTTTTCAGGCTCCTGTAAAGCTCAGGAAAGCACCCTCTCCTTCGGCAGGTAGGGAATTTACTTCAGAAGATGGATTGAAGCATGAAGCCCACAGTTGTGTGTGGGTCGTAATAATTTTGTACCTTTATGGTTGGAAGATGACAGTACTCATGAGGTGGTAGGGTTGAAGAAAGCCATCCCTCAAACTCAATTTCTAATGTGAAATTCCAGTTTGTGTGTTGGTTTTTGCTCATTTGGTGGGTGTTTGGGGTTGGGTTTTGGGGTATTTTGTTGGATTTTTTTGGGGGTAGGGGTGTTTGTGTGTGTGAGTTTTCCCCCTGTCATCCGGCTTCACCCAAGGAGCAGACGCTTCCCTTTGCCCAGCAGTGCCCCCGGTCCCCCAGCCCCAGCAAGCCCCGAGCAGCAGCGGCGGTGGAACTCAGCACCGCGGACAGCGCCCGGCCCAGTCCCGGCGGGACGGGGAGCTCCGCAAGCCGAGCTTCTGTGTTCCCTGTGATCCCAGTCTGAAGGGAAGGCTCTTCCTTTTCCAGCACCCTTCCCATCAGTCCTTCTGAAGACAGCCTCTTTCTTGAGCCCAGGGAGGGCACTGAGCCGGCGACAAGTGGCTGAAGTAGGGGCCTTGCTCACTGAGCAAGGACCAATTCACAGCAAATGGAAGGACTGAAGTTCCTCAGTCTGCCTGTAACAAAATCTCTCCTGAGCTTGCAGGTCATCCTCACGTTCTCCTGTGATTAGAAGTATGAATGGAAAATGAGGGCTCATTTACAGCCTTCTCAGGGCTTTTCTTGTACGTGTCACCTACACAAATTCTGTGCATCCACCTACTCACAGCTGTGGTACGTTTATAGCTGTCCTATTGTCACAAATAGTTAATACCATTTCACTGTGAGAGTCTCATAAGAATCAGTTAATTTGCCTTTCACTGTGACAGAAGGGAGTATTTTAATCCCAGTTGTATTGGTGAAGACCTGAACAGAGAAGGAAAGAGGAGAATTGAAATAGTCACAGTACAGTTCCTTCAGGCTCACCTCTACTGTTAATATGAAGCAATCTTTCCCCCAGCATGGGCTTGCAAGGATTTCTTTGCTTCTTTCTCACAAAGCACAGATGAGCAAAGTCTCAAGGCAAATCCTCTTTAGCAGGCAGCTGCACAGGAAAGATAACTCAGGTCTAGGACAATGACAGAACAAATATGAGAAGAAAAGCTTTCCCACCTTAGTGCCCACCTCAGTGCCCACCTCATGCTCAGTATATGCCAATTAAAACCCACAAGGGACTTGTTTCCAGCCAGCTGAGGACATTTAAAAGACAATGCTTACCTGGATGGTGGTTTTGAGTAGTAGATTCCCCCTTCTCTTCTGATGTTACAGTGTGAGCTCCCTGCCCTGTTTCAGTCTGCTTGCTCTCTGTGGCCAGAGGCCGCGTGTTAGCTTGCAGCAGCGTTTAGGCAATACTCTATTTAACATGTAACTTCTAATCCCCTTGATGTGTGGTAGAAAAAGAATGGGTAGGCCGTGCTGTTTGGGTTCTTATGTAGACCTTTGTACAGAAGAGTGTGATACCAACGTGTAAAAGAAGATATCAGAAGAGAGAATATGTAAGTATGGGTAGAGAGGTCATGACTAGATCAGCTTGACCATGGAAGTGTCAACAGGAGGAAGGAGCTGGATACACAGATGACTTTTCTTGGATTGCCCATAAAAGCTCTGTCTGGGGTATGTGCCTCACTGTGTTGGTGCACCCAGTCAAAGAGGACTCAGCTGCCTCCCTCCAGTGTGCCCTCTCTGGCTGGGGAGAAAAAGGTGAGAGGACTTGGGAGTTGGCTTGGAAGCCTGAGTGGGTTTGAGTGGCCTTTGACTTCTAGGAGAATTAAAGGTCCCTTCAATGGTAGAAAAATAAATGGAAAGAAGATGTCTCTGCCCATGGCAGGGGATTGCAACTGGATGATCTTTAAGGTCCTTTCCAGCCCAAACCATTCTATGATTCTATGAAAGGAAAAGCTGCCATGGGATGGGATTGAAGAGAAAAGGGTCGTGCTGTGGAAAAACCCTGCATCCCCAGGCTGACACGTCTCCCTACAATGGAAAAATCATTGTTATCACCCTCAAGAGCAAAAAAGTGCTGCTGTTGGGGGACAACAGGGAATTCAGGAGTCCAACCACCCAAGACAGCCTGGGGCTTAGTGGCCTTCCTTTCATCTCCCACAGACCTCAACCCTTACAGCCTCTGCTTGCTCCCCAACAGCTCCCTTCCTGTTATTCTTCCCTTCACACCCCTTTGCAGGGGCTACTGACTTTAGCCCTGTCCTCTCCCTCTTCAATGGCAGAGCCCTTGCTGAAGCTTTCCTGCCTTTTCTAGAGGGGTGCTCTTCTGAACAAGGGCAACTCCCTCCATCTCTGGGCACCTCTTGCCATGCAGCGTGGTGGGGTCAAATGGGATGTTTGTGCCCAGTCTGGGCTGCCAGCCGCTCCTCTCCAGTTTCATATGTGCACTGGCACATTGATGGTGCAGAAAGCCCTGTGACAGCATTTGCATTCCCCTGGGAAGCCCGTGTCCCTGTGGTGTGGGGGATTCCAGCCAGCTGTGCGTGCTCCCTGGCAGCTGGAGGGTGGTATATTGTGTACACAAGAGTGTGTGAACTCAGTCAAACTTCACAAACAAGGATAAGAACAGAGCCAAGGCATAATCAGTGCTCAAATATAGCAACTCAAGGTTTCCTGAGAGAGAGACAAGCAAAACAGTGAGGCAGAGCAGGTGGTTTGAGCCCTGTGGCTTTCACTTCCCCCTAAGTTGGCTTCTCAGCTGTGAAGCTGGTGCTGGCCATAGGGCCCGGTTTAGACTATTGGCAGCAAAACAGCCCGTCACAAGCAGCCTTGTTGCTATGCAGGACAGGAGGATTACTGCACCCTGCATGGTGGCACGTCCTGGTGCCATGCAAGTTCCTCACCTCTGGCAGCGTCACTGCAGCCCACTCTCACTTCCTCCCCATCTCCATTGGTGGCTCTGGTGTTGTTACCAAAACAGCCAAGTGTGATCCCAGCCTGCAGCTTGAAGCAGCCTTGTGGCTGGTTCATGGACCAAGAGTTAGGGGCTGTGCCCCTCTTCTGCACAACCCCTCCTCCTGCTCTGCAGAAGGAACCAGCAGAGTTGGAGCTCCAGCAGGGAAACCAGCTCCCAACATCAGAGGGGACTGCAGTGCCTGAGAGAGGCCTGCAGCATGGAGGTTCCCCTTCACCTCCAGAAGAGAAGCTAGGCAGCTGGAGATCTTTTAAATACTGACATTTGAATTTCATCCAGCCCATTGCTTCTTCAGCAAGGGGGTGAGTAATGTTGCTTGTAACACAGCTACTGGCTAGATTCAGCCCAGCTTGGCCTCACTGACAGGTCTGGCCACATCTTTCAGATGGTGGAAAGGTTGGTTTGGTCAAACAAGGTGGGCCAACGTGGCTCCAGTCTCTCTCAGCCCCTCACAGGAGGGACGTAGCTGCCCAGCAGCATCCGCCTCAGCCCAGCAGTGAGATGTGTGCTACTTCTCTCTGGGAAGAGGACCCATACTATGGCAATGCGAAGCAGAGGAATGTATCTCCACCCTGGCATGGCTTGGCTAACATGGGGTAAAATAAATTGCTGCCCCTCTGAGTCCACAGGGAGCTACAATAAGAGATGGTGCTACATGAGAAGAACCACCCGTAGCTCTCTGTAGGCTTGGGCACAGCTTGGGATGAGGTAGTTGTGTGTCAGACATGGCCTGAGAGAATGGAAAGGGGAACTTCTCAACCTAGGGCCAGGCTTAGAGCTCTCCTGGGGCTGGATCTAGGCAAAACCTGTCTTGTGCTCAAGTAGGGATCACCAGAACATCAGCAGCCTCAGAAGACCCTCTTAGTCAGAAGCATTGCTTATGCTTGGCTTTCCCATTGGTGTACCATGGCAGGTACCATGGCCGTGCCATTGCCCTGAAGGAGAGGCCTGGTTCCCTGGGGAGCTGAAGCTAAAAGGGCAAATGTTCAGAAACAGGATCCTCCTGGATACATCGAAGCCAGGACACTTGGGGGCTGTCAGCATCCTGCGGAGCACATCCGTCTCCTGACCTGCTTCGTCAGCTGGGCTGGCTACTTTTGACCTTGGGTGGTGGTACAGCCGGGAACAGCCGTGCTCTCAGTGTCCTTTTCTGACTCAAACCAGCAGCTCTATGACGGGACGTGACACTAAAATGGGATAAAGTTGGAGGGCCAGGTGCAGCCTGTGTGAAAGCTTTCGTAGTGTTCCGAGCACCAATAATGTCCTGAACAGGGGAGGGAGAAAAGTAGAGAGAAACCAGCTGCATCCTCCTGTGCACTCATAGTGCTCAGGCTCACAGAAAAAGCCTAAACCAGGTGTTTCCTGGAGTGTGCAAGTGAGGGGGGCCAGCGGCTATTCCCCTTCTTCAAGATGCTTTGGTCCCCTCCCCATCCTCCTCCTCTCCCCTCATGCCTGCAGACAGCATGGGACCGGAGACACCTATGCCCCCGAGATACGGGGCTTTCTTGCACTCCTGCACCCCACAAAGCCACTTCTGCCCCTGGTTTTGTGCTCTGAACTGAACACAGCAGGTAAATGAGGGCCATAGTCAGCATGGAGCTTGTCACAGTGGAGCTCTGCTCCATCTCCATCTGTTACCATCAGCGTGGTCAACTGCAGTCACAGGGTTTGGCACAGGCAGACGGAGGAGACCTGCACCCAAGTGACTGGCTGAGTTGGGTGAGGGAGAGACGTTTATGGTGTGCATCCAGCCATTGGCCACACTCACTGCCCTGGCATGTGTTCCCAGGCTTGCATGACCTGGGTGTTTAACCCAGACAGGGGAGGTAAAACAGGCCCTGAGCTTGTGCTGTAGCTCAAGAGTCACATCCTGCTATGGGTTGCTGCAGAAGCTGCATCCACAGCAAGGCAGCAGCTGCACCAACCCCTCTTCTGAGCACTGACATCCCAGGCTGTGCCTGCACCCAGAGCCTGCTGGGTGGGTTTTGCTGGGGCAGCTGCTGCTGGCCTGGGCAATTGGGTTCATCAGTTAAAGTGGGCAGAAAATCATTTAAAAAGGGTCTACTGAGCTGCTGTGTGCTGCTCCTGGGCTGGAAGGGGTCGGTACAGTCATGGCAGAAAAGGGGATGCTGGGGTATCACATAGAGACTACATGTGGCGCTTTCACAAGAGGTTTATGGGTGTTCCTCCAGCCGTGCATGAAACTGCTCATTATCAGCCTAAACCCGAATCAACCCCACCTTTAGGCTCGCTAATCTTCACCACTGCCCTTGAAGCCTGATCAAATATTCCTGTCCCTGTTTGTACCCTTTCACCTTGTCTCAAGCCATGGCAGCGCTTCTCCCCTGTAGAGACTCACTGGGCTTTACTCTTTCTTAAATATACAGGTCAGGAACCAAGTAATGTCCATATGGCCTTGTAGTAATAAGGAAGGCTTTAATATCTATTTTAATAACCTTTGGGTTAAACACCACAAGGCAGAATAGCTAGAGAGGAAAAAAACCCCAACAAACCCATAAGCCTGTATCCCTACACTGCGCATTACCTGACAAAAGACCATATTAAAAACTTCTGAAAGCCCAAATAAACATTAGTTCATTCCCTTTTAGCCACCTTTTGGCTGACTCAGCTGAACATCCTGTTGGGTTCATGGGATGATGGCGTTTGCTCTGCAGGAGGCATTCCCTGGCTACACTCAGACATTTTTCAAACCATGTCTTTGGTTCTCCTTGTTTTATTGCCTCCAGTGATTTGCCAGGTAGAGGTATAAGCCCTAAGGGTCTGCATTTCTCTCAAATGATGGGCTGAAGCTTTTTGGAAGTCTCAACACAAACTGCTGGTATAAAAATGAGCTCATTTCATTCTGTCTCCAACTTGAAAATGCCTTTTTTCTTTGAAAAGCAGCATTAAACTGAAAGGAGAGTTGGCTTTCTAGCCCATCTTGTAAGGGGGAGGAGGGACGACAGTTGCTTTGCTTGGAGCATGGTTTTGGCCATTTGTTTCTTCAGAAGCAGACACAAATACCTGCAGCGTTGGCAGACTCGAGTTTCTTTCTTTCTTTCTATTTAGGAAATTAGGTTGTGATTGCTCTTTTTCCTGGAAGACTTTGCCAGGTACCACTGATGTAGAAGATGCTTTTGACGCAACCCAAGCACAGGGGAAACCCAAGAGCAAACAAAAAGCTCCAAAAATAGTTAGGTCAATCAAACAATTCAAACCATGCATGTCTTGTGTCGGTTCCTTTTAGCAGCCCTTTGTCTGCAGATGTCTGGCAAGTGGTCGGAAGAAACTTTTTGTGTGAAAATTCAAAGAGCGGTTGCTGCTTCAGCTAGCAATGGAGAAGGTTTCCATCACTGTTTCTCCTGATCTAACCATCCTCCTGCAGGAAGCAGAAGGGAGATAAGGTAGAAGATGTTAGGGAAAGCAGGTCATGCAGGGACAACCCAATTCAGTGTTAAAAATCAAATCTATATCTAAAAACCCCCAAACCCAAGCCCCTTTTGGGCTATCGTGGGAGTTTCATAGACAGGAAAACAAAAGCCCTACAACAAATTAAACTCTCACAAAGCCACAAATTGCCTGTGACCTTTTGGAGACCATAGGAGACTGTCATCACCCTGCCTCTGCCCCTGGGAGTGGTGTTGCAAAGGGCTGACTCCGCAGCATGAGCCCTTTTTCTACCCAGGGAGGACACTTCAGCTTAACTGATATGGCTTCTATCTTGGGAAAGATTGAAACTGGCTTTGAAACACTTTCTGCCTGTTTAACTACTGGCTTTGCCTGGCTGAGAAGCTTCTACAAAACAGAAATGGAGCTTTTGCTGCTAAAGCTGTATGGACAAAAGAAGAATAGCTGCTCTTGGTCTTGAGAAAAGAGGGGTTATTAGATTTGCGTGCCATGGGCCGAACAGCTTGAGCAGGAATGTGCAGAAAGCCTGTGGAGCCCGTGTGGCCTGTTCCCACCGCCTTCCAGGGTCACCCCTATCAGTGCTGCTCCCCCAAAGCAGTGCTGTGGCAGCAGCTGCTCGGCTTCCCTCTGCTCAGCCCTGGGGTTACCTGCGCCAAGGTCCAGCCCTGCCAAAGCCCTTCCCTTGTGGGTACCAGAGCTCCCTATGCCCAGCCAGCTTAGTGCCAGGGATGGGGATGAGGGACTGAATTCAGGACTCAGACATGGTTCGCCATTCACTGTGCTGCTGCACCTTGCATCTGATGTCTGAGTGAACAAATGGTTCTGTGACAATTTCCCTTTTTTTCTTCTTTACTTATTTTCTTTACTTTATTTACTTCTTCTTTACTTATTCTTTACTTTTTTACTTCTTTACTGTTACTTCTTCTTTACCCTTATTTTCTTCTTTACTTTTTCTTCTTTACTTCTTTACTTATCCTTCTTTCCTTTTCTTCTTTCCTTCTTTTTCTTCTTTCCTTTACTCTTCTTTACTTTCTCACTTTTTTTCTTTACTTATTTCTACTTTACTTTTTTCTTCAGAATAGACAGTAAAAATTGCCTCACTTGGCTTGGAAAATGGCAAGAATAGGATGGGAGGAAGTTGACTGGATGTGACCTTTCTAGAAGGTGTCTGCCAGCAGGAAAGTGGATGCTAAAGGAAAAATAATAAGGTTTTAAAAGTGAAATATTTAAAATTAAAGAAAAAAAATCCTGTGATTATCACTTTTGGACCATCAAATAACACCCTTAAGGCTTATTCTTAGGTTGAAGAAGACCCTGTGCTTTCTGGCTCATTTTGTGGCTGGCTGTACATAACGGCTGTCTGCCCACAGTGAGCCTGCCTGCCCTGGGGCTGTTGGGTGTCTGTCCTGGGACACAACAGCCTTTCAGCGCACGACAGAACTCAGCAGTCCACACGAGGCAGAACTGAGCCCAGTTTATAAAACAATACAGGCTTTTGGGCCCCTCTGTCTGTCCTTGTCTCTCCCCATCTTCCCAAAGGGACCAAGGGACTTTTCTGCCTGCCTTGCAGGTTCCCTGTTGTGTTGCCTGTTGATGGGGGGAGCAGCTTCAGCATCGCCCCCATCCTCCCCTCCCTGTGTGAGGTCACTCAGCTGCACGTATGAAAATAACACACATGTCCCAGTTTATTATTTCTCCCAGGCGGATGAGAGGGCTGGAGGCTGATCAGAGCGGAGCAGTCTCCTGGTGAGTTCATTCTTCAAAAGCTCGTGTGGCCTGCTTCTCATTAGGGCTTGCTACAGTGCCAGGAGAAAAGCATATTCCTTTCTGGATTCATGTGCACGTCCCTCTAACGCTGTCCTGGAGCTGCTACAGCTGCTTCTCTCTTGAGGTTTGCCAGACACAGCAAACCCCATGCTGTTTAGACTGCACAGGGTGCTGGCAGCTGGAGGTGGAGGGCTCAGAGCACTGTAAGCTGTGCTGTGCAGTGCTGCCATGGGCATAGCATTGATGTTTCCAGCAGTGCCTAAGCGCAGGTACCCACTACATTTGCAGACCCTGTGATGCATCAAAGAATGTCCAGGAGTCCCCTAAACAGCTTTATTCCTCCTCACCACAAAACCCCATGTCAAACCCCCAAGATCTCCAAACATCAAGATGTGTCTGGAGTCAATTTAATGATGATGGTTTAAAACTGCACCGAGCTGTGCTATGGGATGGTGTGCTCTGGAACTGCTCCCAGCCCTGTTGTCCTTGTTGGCTGCTCCAGGGTTGCAGTGTATTTCCTCAGGCCAGTGGGTAAGTGTTGTTTCAGGCAGAGGGCACATGCAAAACCAAGTTAATGGAGTAGTCCTTCATGGGAAGACCTTGCTGTTGAGTGCAGTGTATTTTCCACAGGTGTTAGGACTGTTTCTGATTCTACTGCTTGGCTGCCTATCTGAATCAGTAAAGTAACTTGCACAGAACAGCAAACACTGGCATGCCTTTCCAACCCAGGTGTTGGAAAGCTTTTGCACTTTGAACCTCTTGGAGGATGGGGCAGGAGGAAGCAATGCATTTTGCAGTGAGGGGCAGCCCCAAAGTCTGTTTTTAGTGACTCAACTTTGAAGGCTCATTGCTAATTGTGAAATATTTCTGTACTGTTGCTTCTGTAATGACTATTTAACTAGTTTTGCTTGCTAATGATACAGTAATGATTGCAGCATGGAGAGTGAAACATTTACATGTAATGTAGCAGAGGAGAATTTGCCTTACGGCATCAATGGCTCCAAAAATGTCTAAAAGTGCATGTTGCTCACAGCCGGATGGAGATGTGCAGAAACACCACCATCTTCTTTGGGTCTTGGTATGCTCTGCTGTACTGAGTACCATCTCATTCCCTAGTTCAAATAGATGCTCAAGTGCAAACAAAGCTACTGAGATGGGACATGGAGCATCTCCCTTTAAGGCAACTACTTCATTGGGATCTGCCAAAAGGAGCTATCCTACTGTTACCATAAAGTATGTTTGCGTTTTCCAAATGCTCTTTGGCTTAGTGGCCTTTCTGATGGCCCTGAACAGAAACTCTTGTTTAATGTTTTTGTTCTGATCATCTGCTCAGTAACATCTTCCCAAGTTCACATTTCACACTGACTGCGTGCGCAAGCTTCTGATGCGCTTTCATAACGCATCAGAGAGGCTCACGTTCCTGAAACGCTGTACTGTCCAGCCACATGTGGTACAGCCCTCTGAAGTCCACTGTGACCAGAAAAGAGGGATTGCCCTTGGCTTGCAATGCAGAGCGCTTTCAGGGGGAGTTTCAGCTGTGCCCAGCAGTTTTGTATCAGGTGGTGAAAACCTGCAGACGGTGAAAGTTTCAAGCGACCTCATGCTCTAAGGTTTCTTTGTCCACTCTTCTGTGCTTGGGTGAGCACTTGCCAGGCTGGTTCATGGACTCTCTTCTGGGATCTCCTGTTACTGGCTCATCTCTGGGTTCTTGCATCTTACTGAAGAGGTGGCCAAAGACTTTTGGGAATGCCACAGTCCACATAGGATGTATGTGACTCTGAGGGCACAGTTTGGTTACACTTGGCCTGTTACTGCTGGGCTGCTACTGAGAAGAGCAGGTTCATTTGCTGTGGATCACCTGTCCCAAATGGCACACTTTCTTGCTCACTTTTGCCATTTCCCTGGTGTTTGATCCAGCAGGCATGTGGTGGCTCACTGCTCTTGTAGAAACCCAAGGCAGCAACATCCAGTGAAGAGGATGCTGATGGACGGAGAGAACTAGCAGAACTAACATGCCAGCCAGTCGTTTCCTTTGCTGCCACTACTAATTCAGCCAAG
This sequence comes from Psittacus erithacus, assembly GCA_009867235.2. Lineage (NCBI taxonomy): Eukaryota > Metazoa > Chordata > Aves > Psittaciformes > Psittacidae > Psittacus > Psittacus erithacus. The sequence continues at coordinate 42,696 of WYDI02031670.1, forward strand.
GGGCCACACTGAACCTTCCCTGTTCTTGTGATGTTTGTTACTGCTAGATTTTGATATGCAAAGCCACCTTTGAAAGTCACTTTCTGGGCAGACTTGGTAACATCTTACTTGGAAAGAAGCAAACCTGTTCAGATGATGTAAATACAGCTTTTCTTGCCAAACTATTAGCAATGCCTAAGCATGTCCAAGTGGTTACAGCAGCCAGCTGCTGTTATTAACCTTTCAAACCATGGGAGTTCTGAGCTCTTTATTGCTCAAACATCCTGGTGAGAATGAGAAAGAAGGTTTGTAAGAGGTTCTGTCTAGGAAATAAGTACGACAAACCCATGGACAACACTGGGCATGTTCTAGGCCATGTTACCTAATCCCAGCACAGGACACTCACATGCCAATACAACTGCCTGGTGTTTTATATGTTGCTTTATGGTAGGCACGAGTTTGTTGCAGTGTCATGCTAGAAACCGAAGCGAGCCTACGAACAAGACCCAACTGTGAATGGTCCTGTTTATAAAGTAACTCTGTTTAGCAATACACATCTGAAACTCCACCTCTACCCCTTTCTTCAAGCACTGGGCCAGACTACAGCCCAGCTGCACTGACCATGCAGGAGATGATGCATCCACGTGCCATGTAAGACCTGCAGCTTGAGAAGCAGTTTAGGTTTATGGTAGCCAGGAAGACCCTCCCTCCCAAAGAATTCCCCAGTCATGCACAGGAACCCCTTTCCTGAAGGTACCAGGCACGCAGGCTTTCATGGGGAAAAGATGCACAACACACGGCATCTACTGCTCTGCCACAGGCTGCACAATTGGTCCTAGCAGAGGTCCTGACTATATCACTCTGAGGCTCCATTAAAAGGTCAACAATTCATTCAGTCATTCTCCTTATCAACTCCTTAAAAATTGCTTTCTGTTTTCTCCCCCAAAACTACCAACAATGCACCAAGAGATAAATGGCCATGCTAAGCCTTTCTTCCAAGCGTTTGGGCTTCATATCATTTCTCAGTGAGTTACAGGACCTTCCCAAAGGACTGAGATTAAGCTCATCATGTTTTCCCACAGCTTCCTTAACAGGTGATTGAAAATCACATATGCAGATAGCAATTCAGCTGCAGGTACCAGGCAGAGACAAGTCAGGACCACGCTTGACTAATATAGACACAATGCAGACCTAGTGCAGACTCTGGCTTGGGTCTCTAGTCCAGGGTCAGTCCCTCCAGACCATCTCCCCAAGACCTGGCTCAGGTTACTCATACCATTGCTGTCTCCCTGCTGACAAAGCCAGAACTCACTCCTAAACCCAGTTCCTTCCAGAAGCATCACTATTAAAGGAGTACACTGAACTTTAGCTTGATGCTGTAGCGACAGGACAAGGGGCAATGGGTTCAAACTGAAACAGGGGAAGTTCAGGTCAGATATAGGAAGAACTTCTTTACTGTGAGGGTGATGAGGCACTGGAATGGGTTGCCCAGGGAAGCTGTGAATGCTCCATCCCTGGTGGTGTTCAAGGCCAGGTTGGACAGAGCCTTGGGCAACATGGTCTGGAGTGAGTCATCCCTGCCCATGGCAGGGGGTTGGAACTGGATGATCTTAAGGTCCTTTCCAACCCAAACCATTCTGTGATTCCATGATTTTATGCCTCAGGCAGTCCTCCTTCCACAGCATAGGGATGGGCATTTAACAGCCATTCTCCCCCAAGAGGGGAGAATAAACTCCAGTACTTGGGAGAAGTGAAGCAGAAGCGGCTCTGCTGCCTACATCCTCCCTGGAGTAAGGGCTTCTTATAACCTTTCAGTGAAAGTGTTGAGCACGTGATAACATTTTGAGTTTTGCTGCTCTGGTGCAACCCACGCTGTAATTGCAAGCAGCCCTGCCCCAGCTGGATGAGGAACCTGGTTTTCAGGGGAAGCACAGCTGAGAAAGGCTTCAAACAGGATCTGATTAGCTGATTACAACCAGATGCTGTGCTGGCAGACAGGCTGCCGTGGATGATCCCATACAATCCCCTTCCCCTCGGTTTCGTACATGATGTCCTTCCAAGAAAAGCCACCTCTCCCATAGTTGTGTCTAAATTGTATTAGGAATTTTGGTGCTTTTTTTTCTTTCAGCTATACATGTTGTGAGTGGTTTTGCCATTTAAAATATTTCAGAGGGATTGTACGGTTGAGCAGTTGACTGCTGATCACAAATCCACCTGGTATCCAAAGGAGGCAGAAGCCATGCTGCAGCAGGCCTGGGGCTGTAGCAGGCCCCAGGACTGCATTTTAATCTCTGCAGTCCTTAACCTTTACACAACACTTTCTACCTTCTCCTGGAGGAGAGGGCTCCATTGACTCTGGGACCAGAGGAGAAACACCCTTCCCACCACACCACATGCTTGGCTTTGGTTTTAAGCATGAGCTGAGAGGGCTCTGTATCCCAACATTGAGGCATAAAACATCTTTCTCTCATCTGACTTTGGAAGGAAACAGGACCATGCAACAGGTTTGCTTACCTCTCACTGCTCTAGTATGGCTCAGGGCTACTTCAGCTCATCCACATCCTCATCTTAGCCTAGGGCAGAGACTACATGTTGCTGTTGTCTGTGCTCATTTATCTTTCTAACTCGGGGCCAATTCCTTTCCCGTGGGAGACTGAATAAAACCCAGTGAGACAGCTGCCTTAGGAGTACAGGCTAGGAGTTGGTGCTCGTCCTTCGCGGCACTGGAGCATCACAAATTGAGTTGTTCCAGGTAGACTTCTTACCCTCTTCCACAAACACAGCTCGAACACTTCCCTTACTCTCTCCCCAAGGCTGCACTTGCTAACAGAAGTCACCAGGATCAGTTCCTGCTTAGCCAGAATCAACATCTTCAGGAACTTCTGTAATATGCTTGAGAAGTGCAAACAAGTTTCAGACTGGGACTAGTCATTCAATTGCTTGGTCACAGACGTAACAGGAGACTCATCCTGGAGAGGCCAAGGGAAGGGGACAACTCCGTGCTCTTGTTTTCCAGTTTGACAAAGGAGAAGGGCTGGTATCAGCTTGCTGAACAGCAGAATGAGCTAAATTAACTTCACGTGGAGTGTGTGCTCTCAGCAGCAGGATGCTAATCTTTTTTGAGCACACAAGTGCTCTGGGATAGTGCAGGGAAAGGGCCTCATTCGGTGCAAAGCTGAGGCAAGAGGCATATGCAATGGGAAAAATCCTAAAAAAAAAGTAGTTTTAGGCTGCTGCTGGGTTAGAGAAGATGCCAGAGACACTCAGCAGCTGTCTTCAGCCTGGGATCTTGTAAGCAAGGGACCACAGAAAAAGAGCAGCTCAGCTTCCAGCGTACATGGCACATTCTACAGGCTCAATGGCCTGTAGAAAGCTGATGTTCTGACTTTGCCTGCAACTTTTTGCCACTTCCTACTCCCAACAGCATCTGGTTAAGGAACAAGCACAAAACACACCAGAAGAAGCAGCCACCAGATACTTTACCTTTCACTGCCTTGGCAACTGCTTCAGACTGCCGGGGCAAACAATAAGTAAGACATTTTGAGTCACCTGCCCATGGTCAGACCCAATTGCAGTGTCAGCAAGGGAGGACAGGATGCTTTCTGAAAAGGTGTGGCTGCGTAGTGCCTAAGCACCACATCTGAATTTTACTGACAACATACTCCACTGTCAGTATCCCACAGGGCATTACGGTGGTAACACCACCACTCACAATTATGTTAATACATTTCCCTGTGGAGACTCCCCTTTTGAGCCTGCACATGGTGTGAAATAATTCTAAGCAAGGCAATAAAACCTTCATTGGAACTTTTAATTCTGCAGTGACTGCACTGGGTTGGGGGTGTTAAAATGCACGCAGAGTTATGACACACACAGACTGCCTCTCCGGCCTCTTCAAGAAGCAAGCAGTGTATCACTCTTGACTAGTGCATACTAGTGTTTATCTCAGCCTAAATCACATGCAGCTCAGTTGGCTTAATGCAATTTTTTTGGCTTATTAGAATTAAAAACCTAAAGATTTTAATAGCAGTGAATGTCCTGAGCATTTCAATGATTTTTCTTTTTTCTTCCATTTGCATGTTACATTTAAAAGCCTCCATTAAAAGAAACCACGAATTGGTAAATTGCCACAACTTCTGCCTCACTGGAAAACACAGGATCTTTGCAGCACAATGTGGTCTGTCTTGCTGCTGAGCTTTGTGAGGCTTGGGTAAAAAAAAACCCAACTATTTAAAGCAAAATCTTTCAAGGGAAAAATATACACACAATAAGATGCGCAGTGCCAAAATCTCTTTTTTGCTTTGCAAATGCTCTGGAGGTACATTCACACTTCACTGAGCCAAGTCATTTCTTAAAATGACTGGACTAGGGCTTGAAAAACGTGCAGACTGAGTCCTAAGAAGAACTGTTTAGGATTTATGACTCTGAGCCATTTGTGAGTTAAAGGGACAGAACCCACCTAGACTGTGGAGAGTTCAGTTTTCACATTACGCTCTGAATCACCTTTAATCTGCCTCCGAAGCGCACACTGGCTATTCCGCAGCAGCCCCACTGAAAATGCCATGGGTGTGAAAAACAGCAGATGGTTAATGGGGGTGGAAAGCTACACAAATCATTGGAGAAGCGTGGAAAATTCACTGCTGGCTATAAAAGTCACTAGACAAGGGCAGCTTAAACAGCTAGGTGAACAGAGGAGGTAGGGACACATGGTAGCTGCTCTGTGTAGACTGCTGCCATTTTCTTCTCAAAACCCACCAGAAAAGTGCTGAAACGAACAACACATGAACTGACCATAAGGTGGAACGCCACCAAGCATTAACACTTGTTGAATGTGCTAGTTTCCAGCTTTTGGCAGCACCTTGGATCCAATAATGGAATCACGTAAGGACCCAGGGTACACTTAGAAAGCAAAACCACTTGCTTTTTACATGTTGTATATGCCTGACTGTTAAATCCCAGCCAAATGATTGTCTTAATCTGTAACTGACACACCAACCTGCTGAGGACCTGTGGAGTATAAACTCAACATTAAGCCAGGAGCCCAAGGTAGGAAAGAAAGGAAATTCTGTATGGCTTTTCTTTCACTGCAAAGCCCAAACTCTGATACGCAATTACATGACCAAGACAAGATTGTTTTTCTTGTTTATCCCAACAATTACAGTATCTCTAAACAGGAGAGAGAGATCTATTTCTAATCAAGTTAATGGGCCTGAATAACCACCTTTTAAGTTATTGCAGAAGTCTGGAAAACTGAAGTTTGGTAAAGAGAGAATAGTAGATACAAGACAGGGCCAGAAGGTAGCTAACAATGAAACCATGAAAGTTGTGCAATCATTTTCATATTCACTACTGTTGTGACATTCTCTTTACCAGGGATTCCATCCTTCTGTATTTGGGACTGCCACCCCTGATTGTGTTTTATAAGGGAGCATTCTCCCTCCTTTTAGCTTGGTATTGGCAGGCTGAAAAACTTCTCACCTCCAGTTCCATTTGTACTGGAACTTATGTTGTAGGGCTGAGCTTTTGCATGTATCATATCTATCAAAAATCAGTGAGTCAGTGTAACAGGAAATAAAAGGGGCACTGGTATCTTTAAGAAGTAATCTCTGCCATCAGAGGTTGGCACTGGAGTCACTGTTTCCCCCTCCATGCATACTTCAGCCAGATGGCATTCATTTATCATGCATGCATAGTTGGCTATGTCAAAGGAGAACATAAACAACTGCAGTTAAAGAAAAGAAACCGCAAATGCCTTTCAATTTTATTCTTACTGGAAGGTAGTGGTATCCTGACATGTCACATTATCCAACGAAAACTGACAGGGACTTTGTCAAGGCTCCTCACTCACCTAGCATTTATGGTACTAAGTCTTGCAGTAATCTTGGTTTGGCTGTAGTGTTTTGTTCAGCCTGCAGACATGGCATTCCCAATTCCAGATAGTTTTGCTGGGTCAAGACCAAAGTAATCAGCACTTACAGAAAGGGAAAGTAATCAGATGTGAAACACAGAGACCATATGATGAGCAATGTGTCAGGCTGGTACTGCACAATATTCATACAGACCAGCCAGAAATGGGTACTACAAATGGAGCTGGAAAATGGTAATAGTTAAAACATGACCAAGTGCTTTCAATGAATGTCCCAGAAAAGAGAAAGTCTGTTCAGAAATAAATGTAACAGCTTCAAAAAAAACCCCCAAAATAAAATGCATCTAGTGATCTTTAAATCAGCTTTTCCATTGGATAAATATATTTGAAATAGTTGTACAGTTCACAGTGGCATAAAGTTCTCTGATTGCTTGAGTGCTTGAAAATATCTCATCAGTAAAAAAATACCAGAGCTGGGGGAGGAAAACCCTCTCTCTGAATTCTGTACATGGGCAAATGCACAGGTTTTGGCAGGCATCAGGTCATTGGATCCATGGGAAACCAGCAGCATCGCAGGACTGCAGATCACAAGTCAGGGGATGGAGGATAAGAAGAATAGTAAGGCCCATTTTCCTGCAATGAGAACAGAATGAGCAGTTGAGCAAAATCCTTCTCCAATACACCTTGGTGCAATAGATGCTAACACAGAGGCAGAAATAAAGAGGTACTCCTGACTTCTGTCCTCCACAAGTATAGTGACTGCTGCAATTCACTCAGAAGAGGACTGTGCTGGTGATGAGGCAAAAACAGGCCTTGGTTTTGCCTCTGTTTAAAGCAAAAACTGCAGATTAAAGTTTTGCCATTAAGCCAAAGCTGTGATGCAAGGAAACAACGAATGCTAGCATAGCCAGTCACGAAAGACAAAGCTGCTTATATAGACACACAGCTCTGGCTCCTACTTTGTAGTTACAGCACATCCTCTTCAGAGTGATTTGGCCAGTGAAAGCCGTATTAATTTCACCATTTGGTTAGGGGCCTGGGATGGAGAAGGGAAGAGTGCTTGTTGATAATGTGGAAGAGGGAAGATGAAACACAGATATAATTTATTTTTTGCAGCCAGAGTAAGGCACATAGCAAGTTTACAACATGAATTTTATCTTGCCCACAGGCTCTTAATGTGTTACTTTACAGTTCTTGGCTGAATGAAGGTGTCCTGCCCTTTATGCACATAGGAGACTGCTCTATTGGAAAAGGAGTCTGCTTCTCAGCCAAGCCCTCTACTTGGACTGATGTAGAAAAGAAAGAAAACAGTTACTCACAGAAGAACAACCAGATTCTCTGGGAACCCTCCCTTTCTTCTCCCCATTCTTAAGATGTGGAATTCAGCCCCTTTAAAGCTCTGGCAGAGCAGAACGGGAGAAGCAAAAAAACTACACTTAGGAGCAAAGACTCACGCTTGTCACATGCAATCACTTACCCTGGCATCATACTCAAGGACGAAGGGAGGGAGATCTATCTGTTCTGGGGGTATGGCTGTGAATAACTGCTGGAGGCTTTCCACATAGTGGATTTTGTCCTTTAGCCCTGAGACTGTAAAGGTTGTGAAAAACCATGCTGAGACCTGAAAATAAGACCCAACAAAACCAAATTAAGATGACGCTGTTTCAAAACCTTCAAGTTCAATATAACACTCCATAATCAGAGGCACAAAACACTAACATCATGGCAATAACAAAACAAGGTCAGGAAGCACACACCAATGACTGCTAGCAAGCACTGCCTTGAGAACTTTTGAGCTAACGTTTTCTGATGCTACACTCTCCTCCTCAGCTGCCAGTTTAAGGTGCCTTTCTACTGTACAAGAGTGACAGCTATTCTGCTGCTTGCTTTCAAAAAACACAGTATAGCAGCACGTGTTCACTTCCAGTTTAGCCAGCTCAGAATATGATCTGTCTGACTCTTACCCAACAGCAGCATTTTCAACCTTTTGCCTTCAAGCTTTCACAGAAAAAGCAATTCAAGGGAGAGAAACCCAGAGATTTTTTAGCTGTTCAAATGTCCTTCTGAAATCTTTCTGCTTTGGGTTGGCTGAGTGTGTCCTTCTGTTTTACCGCATTTCTTCTCAAAGCCTTATCAACTTCTGCAAGATTTTCCTTTAAAGTATTCACACTTTTGTCTCTTTTGGATGTAAACGGGACAAGGAATTTTTGTTTTGCAAGGGCCAGTAAAACACCATTGATATTTCAACTAGTTATTAAATATTCCTGTTTAGACTGACCACACAAGCTTTTACTTTTCAACTCACCTTCTCCACAATTAAGCACTATATTATTTTGCTTATTTCTTATTTAGTCTTTTCCTGGCAGGCTGAAGGAAAATTAAAAACACTGCTCTACAGGTCACAAATGCTCATATTAGCAGCTACTCACAGGGTCCTCCTGCTGACCCTGCTTGAGGTGGGGCTGGACCAGATGACCTGTGGAAGTCCCTTCCAAACAATCACTGAATGGTCAAGTTTAGTAGCTGTACCTTGACTGCAGTATTAAGTTAACAGAAAAGAAGCAACACCACAAGAGAAGCCTTGAGGAAAGTGGCATTTTCAAGTGACCTAAAACATTAGGTCAATAAAAATGATCTGCCTGAACACAGCATTTAAAGAAAAGGTTGGTGTCTAAAAACTGTCCTGGAATAACTACGCTGCCACCTCAAAACAGGGTATTTTCATAAGAAAGGAACAACAACAAAGAGAAAAGGAGGTAAAGAACAGGACAGAACATTAAAGATTGGTTCATTATTTTAAGGGCAGAATTAGAGATTAGCAGAAAGCAGAGAGACACTTTATTAATGGCATCCATATACATAAGAAGAGGTCTTACGAGTGACACTGGGTGACAGTTTAATACTGTGAAAAATACAGTACAGTGAAAAGCAGAGTATAATAGAGTGAGAAATACTCAGAGTAGCATGCATTCCAAGGTGCATTACGAATGATAATCACTGAACATTGCTGTGGATGATTAATGTATAAAAGCCTAATAGAGAATATTCTTGCAGCCATCACGAAAACTGTCAGCAGGAAAAGTGATTCCCTCCCTTCCCTCAGCATACGAGCGATTGGGGTTTGACACATCTTACCCAGTAACAAAAAAGGAAGGAGTCTATCGAGAGAACTTTGCTATTTTCTCCATTCTCAATAATCACAGGTTATGGAAACAGTAATATGAGAGCAGCTATTTCCTTACTTGTAAGAAGACACAGAACTTGAAATTAAACCAAATCCGTGTTAATGCACTGAAAGCAGAGCAAGTTACACCAGAGAAGTCAAAGTTAAAAGTCTAGGCATCTGCTGAATTTTTCCTTTATTTTTCTTGTCCTGCAGTTCTGAATCTGAATAAAAGGTTATCGGAGTCATTCTGCCAAGCTGGAAAACCACAGGGTTCAAGTAGCAGATGTCCTTCCCTCAAAAAACCCCATCACAACACAGATAAACTGTGCCACCAATCTCTTGAAGAGTCATACCCCAAAGGGTAACTTATTAAATTCTGGGATATTTTATTACAATTGTAAGGATCCTGTGTAAAAAAAGCCACAAGTGATTTGTGACAACCTTTATACTGGCATCCGATCCGCAGGAATTGCTTTTATGACTGTTACAGAAAAACAACACAAAGATTATTCTTGATAACTACAAAGATTGTGAATAGCTAATTTGAGCATTCAGGTATGTTTCAGTTTTGAAACATTCCTGATTCACAGCTAAGTTACTAAGTTTATGAAAACAATTTCACTGGGTGATATTGTTTCAGATCTAGCCACCCATGCTTCAACTCAGAACGCAGGCTCTGAACAGCTTTGTTTGGAGAGCTCTCAGAAGGGTGGGACTGAGAGGATTCACACAAAAATGCCCCCAAAAGCTCTTTATTTATGGATCAGCGGCTATAGATACAACAAGCAGAAGTACATTGACATGAAGAGCATGAAGGAACTTGTGATAGCACTTCAAGGGTATCTTAATCTAAGGCCTTGTGGCAAAGAGTTAAGAACTGCTGTCAGCCTATAAAACTGCTGTTGCGTGTGCTGTGAATTCATCACAAGATTACATTTCAGCAGCACAGGAGAATCAAGCTCTTCACAGATCACAAGAACACTCACATCAAAGCATGAAAAGACAGGACCAATGTATAAAAATGGCTTGTGCAGTGACACACTCTGATTCAGCTACTCTGTGTTTTAGGGCAATGACTGAACCCTTCTCCCTGCATACCAAGCCCAATGAATTCTAGGCAGGCAATTATCCTCAGAATACACACAGTAAAACAGTTTCATATCCGGAAGCCAAAGAATCATGGTTGGAACCAGAAACTACACTGTTTTCTAAGGATGTGAGTTTTCAAAGAGATATGACTAAGAGCCTCTTGATCCCTTTTAGCTGAGAAATAAACAAAAGTGACTCTAAGAGATGGCAGCCATACACTGTATGAGGACTCAATACTGCTGTAAGATAGACAGTTTTTATCAGGGATTTACGAATGAGATGTATACACAAGGGTGATGTGTTAGGAACCTGCATGAATGGCACAAGCCTTCCTAATGATAGAATGGCTTGGGTTGGAAAGGACCTTAAGATCATCCAGTCCCTGCCACAGGGTGGGACACCTCACACCAGACCATGTCAGCCAAGGCTCTGTCCAACCTGGCCTTGAACACTGCCAGGGGTGGAACATTTACCACTTCTCTGGGCAATCTGTGTCAGATCCTCACCACCATCACAGTAAAGAACTTCTGCCTTACGTCTAACCTGAATCTCCCCTGTTTTAGTTTGAACCCATCACCCCTTGTCCTATTGCTGCAGTCCCTGATGAAGAGTCCCTCTCCAGCATCCTCTTGCATTTGAGACATGAGGTATTTTCCCATGGAAGGAAGTCAATGCTCCAAATAGGAGGATGAAAGTGCCAAATGTTTTTTGGCTTTTTGGTTTTTTTTTTGTTTTTTTGAGGATGTTTGAGGCTTCTGAACTAGCAGTCTTCCACGGGGACAACAGCCTTGCAATAGGCAAAAAAGAAGGGGAGAGAAAAATCACCTTAGCAGCCACCTTCTCCACTATGACTTTCTGCTGCGTATTCCCCATCATGTTTCATAAGCTGACAGTCTCTACAACAGCCAGCAACAATCCCACTTGCCCTTCAGCTAGAGAAACGGTTTGGCAGAAAAACATGGACACACATGTTCTTTTGCCTCCAGCTGTGCTGCTAGAACAGGATAGAAACAAATTCCGTTTCCAGAAGTTGAGAACTCTGCATCTCTCACCCTCCCTGCTTCCCACCAACTATCTGCTTGCCCCACAGATCTGTCAAGCCCCACTGAAGCTCCCAAAGGGACAGAGAACATGGCAATAGACTAGTGAACATGAGCTATCCTCCAACAACAACAAAAAAACCCACCACCAAACAAAACAAAACACAACACATTTCTCATCAAATAGAAATGTATGCTAAAAGAAGAGAAGGATAAAGTACTGCTGAGAATCTAAAACACTAGGACTTCCTGGCTTCAGCTTTTCCACTCAACCCCATGACCTTAGTAATGGTCTATGATAGCACCTACATTTTCAGTAGCATCAGAGCTGGAATCTCTAATTCTAGTACTAAGACCTCAGATCTGTATCCTGTGGGAATAAGTAACAGAAACTGGAACGTATGCTGTTGGGAAGCCTCAGCCTCACCTACATAAAAACAAGGAAGCTCTAAGTCTCATAGTGTCCCAGTTGTGCACAAGCAAAGAAAGGACTCTCTGGAAATGAGGAAAGAAATTCTTGCTGAACATGTGCAAACAGATGGATTTTTTTTTCCTGGGCGTGTAATTGTCTCAAATTTGATCAACGTCAGCAAAAAGCAGAACAAACACTGAGGCTGAGCTGATGTGGACACGGAAGATCACATTTCTAACTGCCTTAATAAGACAAACAAAAGTTTTAGCAAGGGCTGCTGCCGATCCTTAGTACATCTGAAGTACTCCTACTGTTGCAATACGAGTAGCGTGTATGAAGCACAGAAGGACGCGAGCTCCATCTTCTGCTCTCCCACACAGATCGTCGTGAAGGATAATACCTTACTGCTTGATGAGTTCACTTTTTCATCTCCTGAAAGCTTAACAGGATTGTTCTGCAACCCATCAAAGGCATTCTTCCCATCTTTCTTTGCTACTCTGCACTCTAATCTTGACTAATCTCATTGCTGCTTGACACACTGCCCTCTGCCCTTAGCAGGGCAGCTCCAAGTGCTATGCAGCACACATGCAATACCCTTTGTTGGGAAAGAAAAGGTGAAACATCAAGGAAGTGAACTCCACAAAAAAGAGTTCCCAGAGGTTTTGGCCAAAAAAAAAAAGGACAAAAATTTCTTTTTGAAAGAAACAAGATCCAAAGCTTCCATCTCCCTCTGTTAAGAGCACACACAAAACAAAGGCAGGGCAGAGACAGCTGTGCTGCACGGGGGTTTACTAAGGTTGGAAGACTACAGCTAGATCAAAGATGGGGATGAATTTCAAGGTAAGACTGTGGATCCAGAAGATATTGCCTAATTTTGGAAGTCTTCTATATACCCTCCATGTTCCTTGTGTAAGGGCTTACATGCTACACCGCCAACACCCAAAATATACTTTTCTTTTGTACTGTTTACCTCACCTTTGAACGAAATGTTGGGTGGACAAAATACAGTGCCTTCAAGTTCCTCTTGTACCTAGTTTAGAGAAAGAAAAACATCTTTAAAAGCGACTTCTAATTAATCTCACTTACCCAACCTAACTGGCAAAACAGATTTTTTTGCTGTAAGGGCAGATACTAGAAAAGTAAATGTAAAGAAACAAACAAAGCAGAATAATTAAACGGGGAAGTTCAGGTTAGATATGAGGAAGAAGTTCTTTACTGTAAGGGGGGTGAGGCACTGGAACGGGTTGCGCAAGTAAGTTGTGAATGCCCCATTCCTGGCGGTGTTCAAGGCCAGGTTGGACAGAGCCTTGGGTGACATGGTTTAGTGGGAGGTGTCCCTGCTCATGGCAGGGG